>JAAAKG020100357.1:0-39376 GCA_010014905.2 Druon quercuslanigerum | reverse complement strand
GTCAAGGTCATTCTTGAAGTAACTTTTAACGAGGAATCCAGTGGTGACCTTGAATTTGACCTTGAACTTGATCTTCATGGTTATTTCAAGGACAATTTTGTTTTGGTAAATGGGAACCTCTATTTTTGACAACCGCCATCGAAAGAGCAAGAAATTTTACGTCCAAACATGTTCTCAGGTCATGGGTCAAGGAAGACTTTGAACTTCAGCTGATGGTTTTTAGGGTTGACTCAGGCATGGGTCGGCTCCAATCAAGATCAATTTCAAGGTCAAATTCAAGGTCACCACTGAATTCCTCGTTAAAAGTTACTTCAAGAATGACCTTGACCAGTTAGAAAAAATGTTTACCTGGAGAGATATTTAGGTGTATCGAGAATTTGTGAACAACCTGTATATATGGGATATACCCAGGATATCCTGCGAGGTAAATGAGATATGAAACCGATATCGCATGCTGTGAAGGAATGAGCAATTATAAATGAACCATTAAAAACGGAAGAATTTTAAACTAAATTATGTGAGATATAAATTAAGTGTCCTATTGAACAAATTTTCAATATGTAAGAGAAATAATGTTTGAATTTTGACGCATAAATAACAATTATCAATTTGGAAAATATTCGAGTAAGTTTAAGATATATTTGGAAATTTTTAGAAGATTTCAAAATAATTTAAAATGTGAAAAGATTTCAAAACATTTAAAATCATGTAGATTTTGAAGATTTCGAAGACGTAAACTTTTGAAATATTTTAAACGGTTTTAAATAAATGAAAATTCTTATAAAAATTCCTAGAAGAACTAATAATAATTTCTATTGCAAAATTAATTTGAATAGAATATTTGAAAAATAATTCCAAAATTATCAACAAAGAATTTTGAAGATTTTAAGCTAATTTTTTAATTTTGCAGGATTTTCACAAAATTTTAAGATACTTTTTAGTTCCAAGATAATAAAATTATTATTAGATTTTTGGATATTTTAAAATGATTTCATTTGTTTATTTTTAAGAGAATATTCAAAAATAATTTATCAATTTTTGATTCTTTCTTCCATTTATAACATTGAAAATTAGAGCATGGATTTATATTTTTTTATCTCTGAACTGCACAATGTATAAAAGTTAAAAATGTAAATTTGTGCAGTTTAACGGCTTTGAATTAAATAATTTTCCATTGAAAAGTGTTAAGCGCTCCCATTCTAGAAGCATCAATTATTGAGAATTTAAACTCACATTTCTAAGCTTCAGTTTTAAAAGTTTAGAAATCAAAAGTATTCCATTTTGTACATTTTAATTTTAATTTTAGTTTTAATCTTATATTTTAATTTATTTTAAATTATTTTAATTTGTTCATCTTTAAGAGTTCGAATCTTTTAATTTCAATGACAGTGATCAATTCTTTTTCAATTGCTCAAATTTCACTTGCAGTCAAAAAATTTGTCTTTTTCTACCGTGGATAATAAATACTGAGAATATTGCGCTGATAGAATGTCAAATGACATATATGGTGTCCAATCGAGTGCTATATATTTAAAAAAAAAACTTCAAACGTAAGGTTTTTTGCATTTGAATAACGATTTTTTATTATTGTTTTTAAATATTCTATCCTTCCTTTAAAGTTTAAACATAGAATAATAGTGATCATGTACACGTCTTAATTTAAAATTATCTCATTTCAATATTCTAAATATTTGTCATCTTAGGTCGAAAAATCACAACTTTTTGAATGCGAAACTTGTAAATTCTTCTAAATTCTTGTAGAAAATTAAATCTATAATAAAATACAACAATGTTAAAAAAACACAAAACAAAAAAATTCTTCAGAATAATAGAAAAAAGTGTTACTTTCCTGTCATTTTGGTTGCAATTTATTGTATTTACTTGTATATTTCTGTAAAAATGGTTCAGTTTTTTCTATCTTTTGTGAACAAATTTCTACCAGGGATTATGACCATAAATTCATAAAATATTCGGTCTAAAGTTACAATGCCAAAGTTTATAAATATTTCAAGAAATCAAAAAAATGCAAAATATATGCATAAAAACTTTACAAAGTTGTTATTGTGATTTTATTCAATTAATAGTACGACACAGGCTTTAGAATTTAAAATATTTTTCGTATCTGGAAAAGGATTTAGGAGATCAAATCTCCATTATACGCAGACCAAAAAACTCTCAGAAGGTAACATCATGGCTACCAGACTGTTCGAAGAGCAACTTTTCTGACATTCCTACCATAGTGCCCGTTCAGTAAACATCATCGGAACTTTCTCTCCCATCCTGTGATTTTTTGTGTGTTTTAAGAAAACAATAAAAATGGATTTTAAAATAACCAATCTTGCCATAGTGCTCACAATTGCTCTTTTCCTCCCGTCAGGTATGTTTTTTTAAAGTTAAAAATTGTTCAATTTAATTTTTATGAGAAAGAAATGCAACTTGGCTTAAAAACTTTCTACCGTCAATAAAAAAAAGTCTATGGTGGCGTCATGTTGTCGAGAACAAAAGACGTTTTACATACTCTCCACACTCTCAAATTAAAAAAATAATATATCACTTTTTTATCATATTTTTGAATTTTATATTTTTGAGGGACGTTTAAAATATGCTGATCGAATCTGCAAAAAGAGAAATGAAATGACCTTGATTAAATGAATTGCTTCCAATATGTCATGGAGGCCATTGACTGCCAATGGCCTGGCATTTGACACTGTGAAAAATTTATATTAAAAATTCAAATTTTTCGATAGAAGAAACCTAAAGCACATTTAATTTCGTTAATATAGTTTGATTTTGTTTGAAGTTTTTTCGTCAAATACTCAATTTTTTAATACACTTTATTATATCTTTTTAAAATGTGGCATGTGGATTTCACAGTGAATGAAAATGGTTATACACATAAAATGTTGATATTATCATTTATTTTTTCGAAAAAACTCATCTCCCACAAATATTCTTTTATTTTGTCCATTTTTCGCACATTTCTTATGACTGAAAGAATTATAGCTAATTTCTAAAGATCTAAAGAAATATCTTCCTAAAATGATACAATAATTATTACCGAAAATTATTATTTATTAAATAAAAATGTTATATTACAATATTATTATAAATAATCAACATATTAATAATATATGTATTGTACCTTTTTAAAAAGATTTGTATTTAAAATTCAAGCATTAAAAAAACGATTAGGTTTAATAATTTATTTCAATGGAAAGTTAAAATCTTTTAGAAGTAAGTCGAAAGTTTCTATTCCTTGGGAATGTTAATTTGATTGAGAAAACGCAATTCAGCCTCTTGTGCTGTTTTATCCAGAAACTTCGCTATTTCCGTATAACACAAGAAGCCTTCAATAAAGCCGCAAAAGCTTAATTAAGATTTAAATTTAATATTATTTTCTTTACTTTCAACAGTCCAAAGCATTTCTCTTGCAAGTTTCTTGTTTTGATTTTTTTTAATATGTTAATTAACACTTGTTTTGGCTGTTCAAAATACTTTTTACACTATTATCCACATATCATCTTTTCTATTATTTCTTTTTTATTATGAGATATTTCATATTACATATTTCAATAAATATACAGTCAATGAGTTAACCTAATCTTGAAATCTCATGAGATTCCTAAAAATCTCTGAAATCCCGTGAACTCTTTTCGTACATTTTATAAATTCCTTAGGCTTTTTTAAATCACGTGCAAATTCTTTAAAATCCCTCAAATTCCGTGGATATCGTGCATAATCTTTTGAAATGCCTTTAAAATAGCTATGTTCACTAGAAAATTCCTTAAACCCCTTTCACGAAAAATCCTTTATCATCCTTTAAAATCAGTAGAAAATGCTTAAAGTCTCGAAAAGTCGTGTAAAATCCTTGAGATTTCCTTGTATCTTTTGAAATCTTACGAAATCCTCTGGATTTGGGCAATTTAACATACGCGGACCGCATCGTTGGTCTTTCAGGTTCATAAGGGTTCGTTCAATGTTATTTCTACTATTAAAATGTGGCAAAATTGACATTTTTTCTGCCGAGTATATATAATAAATTGCGAAATCTATTTTTTTATTGGAAAATTTATATTTTTTGAACAATTAATTATATAAAGACATATTCTGAAAAAATGGAAAATTACTGTGCTATAAATGACCCACCATGCGGGCGAAGAGTTAACATAATTTTCAATCCTGTGAACTGAATAAAATCCATGCAAATCTTTTAAAGTCCATTAAAATTCCCTCAAATCCTTTGATAAGTCTTGTAAAAGTCTCTTTAAATCTTTAAAATTTCATTACAGTTCCCTGATATTCTCCAAAATTCGTGAAAATCCTTCAGAATCATATGAAATCCTTTAAAATCATTTGAAATCCCCCAAAATGGTTTTAAAAAGTTCGAAATCCTTTAAAATCCTTTAAGTACCTATAAATACGGTGAAAATCCTTAAAATCGCTTGAAATCTTAAAAATCCCGTAAAATCACCTTGTAATCCTTTAAAATCGATGAGAATTCCCTAAAGTCTTAAAATATTTTAAATACCTTTAAAATTAATTGAAATATATAAAACCTATGTTGGATTTATTGTATGCCTTTTGAAATCCTTTAGAATATATTGAAATATATTAAAATCTTATAAAACCATTAAAATCCTAATAATCCTAAAAATCCTTAGAAATTTTAATAAATCTTTTATTACTTTACGAAATCCTTTTAAATCCATAGATATACTTTGCAATTTTTCCGATACTCTTAATAAAATCCTTTAAAATCTTGCGAAATCATCGAAACCTCTTTAAATCTCTTAAAATTTTTTCAACTTCTTTTAAATATTTGAAAATTTTTTAAAAGTCCCCTAAAATCACACTAAAAACTCTAAGATCAATTTTGTTGCTAGTAATTTCAAAATGGTGTTTAGTCCGGGAGCTGCACAGTAAAAAAATTTTCGTAAAATTTAACATAAAATTTTATGTAGATGATTTTTTTACACAAAATTTATGTTAATTCTATACATACTGTTTGTATCGATCAATCCATGCATTTTTTAACATACTCAAGTATTATTTCAGAGCAAAGTTACACACTTTTGTGTTACTTTTACACAGAACTATGTTGATTTTATAAATACAAACCGTTTGTGTGGAATGAACATAAATTTTGCGTAAAAAAATCATCTACATAAAATTTTATGTTATATTTTATATTTAAGGGTTACTCTTATGTGCTTTGAGTCGCTGAATCCAAATATCTCAGTCGCTTTCCCGAAAAAATTGTACGTTTTGTACGTTATGATTTTTTGTAGGGCGAAAATTAAACGTTTGTTGCCAACTTTCGATGTTAATAACTTTTGCCCTAATGAATATTTCTTGAAAATTAAAAAACGTACTTGTTCCTTGAGAATTGCTCTAGAGCCTGATATGCGTTAATGTTGAGTCCCCGGCCTAAAAACCCGACTTCGCGCCGTCGACAATTTGTTGTTTTGCAGTGTTCATAAGGCACTTTTGCTGGTTGATCGCCGAGCTCGCTGCGAGCCCGAGATATCTCCCTCTCGCGGGTGTTCGTTCTTCATCGTGTCTTCTTAAGAATATTGATATTAAACGGCGCAACAAAAAACTTTTCAAATTGTTCATACAAATTATGCATTCTGCATTTAATACAAAGCGCTCATCGCGACGAACGCAGATCCCAGGAGGTTCTTAATGGTATGAACATAGTATTCACTTCATTTTGCGGACATTTCTATAGCCTATCGACTCAAACATATTTGATATATTTATTGATAAACGTGATGTAATAGCTATTATGTATAATAATTTTATTATAAATTATCTTTCAATAATTGAGACTCCGTATTCTATAACCACGCATAAAATTTGCCCAGCCGCTTCAGGCCGCTCGAGTTGGCGCCTGATGACTTGAAAATCAGTTTTATAAAATTTAACTTTTTAACACATCACTTTGTAGAAAATTTTATAGCGCATCTTTTTTCGCTTGACAAAAAAATTATATCTTTTACCGTTTCTGTAAAAAAACAAAAAAAACTTCATTTTTCAGACCAGAAAATTTACAAAATATTTTCACTTCAACTCGCTCCGAAAGACAAAGTTCTTTATATTTTAAGATAAAAACTTAATGCAATGTTCTTCAAACTGTTCCTAAAATAATGTGTACTTAAAAATTTATTTATTTTATTAAATAAAAAAGTTATAAATTTTTTTGGCAATCAGTATCAAAATAACGTTAGACAATTTTCAAACGCTTCGTTTATCGAGGGAATTTTGAGTAAGCCCAAGCTTTCAGCAAAAGGAATGCTTGGTAGGATATAATTAAGTTTTCTAAAAAGTTTTACCCTGATTGAATCATTCGTTAACAAAATAGGATCATTCAAATAGCATTGACCGAGCACGTTGGGGTCGATCACTTCGGAGCCTGGTTGCACCGCACTATTTAGCCCGTTAGAATACAACTATTTTTGTATACAATGTCCTTGAAATAGGTGTACATTAGAAACATAATGTAAACAAAAAGCGAGGGCATCTTCAATTCATTTTTAAGATTAGCTAGGAAAATATTACACATCTCTTAAAATTTAGAGAACATTGTATTTGGTTCCTAAGCAAATAAATATATAAATATTGAAAATTAATAACTAAAAAAGTAAATGTTGAGTTTGCTAGAAACTCTAACTGGAGGTAGAAAAATTAATAGAAACAAAGAAAATAGGGCTAATAATATTAGCAAGGTAAAGAAAAATAAGGTACTTGTACGTACACTTTCATTAAAAAGATAGAAATTTCAATACTTATAAAAGTGAATAAAAAATAAATTAATTAACTTTGAAGATTATTTTATTATTATTTTCAATTTTTAAGTTGATTTATGAAATCAAAAAAGGTAGCCACATTGCTGAGTCTAACAAATTTCGGAAACGAAATATAAATTCGCTGTATAAATAATAGTTTAAGACGTAATTATTTATTTGGAAATAGTTGATCTAAGTTTTTCGTTTTATTTTATCTTCAGAAATTAGCCGTAATGTTTATTTAATCTCTATAATAATATATCAGTTTATTATGTTCTTTATAAGATTGTCTACGAACTCTGTTCATGCTGTTTTTACAAAAAGTATTTAATATGTTCCATACCATTTTTATCTCATTAGTAGTATAATTACTAACAAGTTTAGTTTGAATAAAAAACAGTAAAATGAGGTTCAACAAAATTTTCAAGAAAAAAATAAGTTATTGTTGAAAATGCATAATTTTGGTTAAAAACTCATCTTTTTTAGTAAAAATTGATTTTTTCGTTAAAAAAATTATTATTTTGTTTTAAAATTTGAGTTGTGAGATATACTTTTCTGAATGTTTGCAATCGCCCTGTAAATACGTATATATAATGTAAGATATAAATATTTAATGATTTTGCTCTAACTAAAGAATAATTGCTTGTGGTTTGATGTTCAAATTTTAACTTGACAGTGTAAAGCAGGTCGAGACTCCGAAATTGTCACCTATCACGCACTTGATCAATGCTATTAAAATGCTCCTATTTTGTTAACGAATGATTCAATTAGGGTTAAACTTTTCAGAAAACTTAATTATATCCTACCAAGCATTTCTTTTGCTGGAAGCTTGGGCTTACTCAAAATTCCTTCAATAAACGAAGCGTTTGAAAATTGTCCAACGTTATTTTGATACTGATTGCCAAAAAAATTTATAACTTTTTTATTTAACAAAATAAATAAATTTTAAATTACACATTATTTTGAGAAAAGTTTGAAGAACATTGTATGAAATTTTTATCTTAAAATATAAAGAACTTTGTCTTTCGGAGCGAGTTTGAGTGAAAATATTTAGTAAATTTGCTGGTTTCAAAAATTAATTTTTTTAAATTTTTTACAGAAACTGTAAAAGATACAACTTTTTTGTTGAGAGAAAAAAGATGCGCCACCAAATTTTCTACAAAGTAATGTTTTAAAAAGTTAAATTTTTGAAAACTGATTTTCAAATCATCAGGGTCTCAATTAATTAAACATACAATTTCATTTATTTAACAGTTGTGGATGCGAATTAGTGCAATCAGGAACTTACCTGTTCATAAGCTTGCAACTAAACTGAGCTTTGAAAAATGTCAAAGTTTGGTAGCTGCTCACCACCTTAATGGTGCTGATTATACTATTAAATTAGGCACTAAGTTAATGTCGCTGCGTGCAGAACCAGAAAAAAATCTTTTTTATTTCGGTCGAGGTATATTATAAAGTATTTTTTATTGTAAATGAAAAAATAATTTAATTTTAACTTTTTTGTTTAATTTAAATTTTATGTATTTAAGGATCCTCAGAAACATTTATCAATTGTTTTACAGAAGTGGCTGAAAAATATCGTGTTAATGTTATCTCTAATGGCAGTAGCGGTAAAAATTTTAATAATCTTCGTTACGTGTTCTATTATCACTATAATCTATAGTCAATTGTGATATCAGCAAGTTACCACCAACGTCAGCATCACTAGCTTCACACATTCGCCGAGCGTTTTATGTGACTTATCAACAAGTAAATTGTTTAGACAAAAATGTTGAAAAATTAGATCGTCTTTTATATGGATGTTAAATAAAAGGCGATTTACTAGTTCCCGATAAAATAAAAATTCTCTTACCTCCTATGGATAAATTTGTTCCAACTTGCCATTGCAAAGCATGCATGTTTTAAAAATCATGCATTTACGTAAAGGCTGGCATAAAATGTTGCAGATTTTGTTCTTGTCAAAAGACACAAACTTTTAAAAACAGATTTAATGATAGCAATCAATCAAATACAAAATAAACCGTATTTGAACATATGTAACTAAAATGCTAAATTTTTAAACTTTAGTACAGATGTAAATATGTAAAAAATTAGAATTTAACATTAAATTTTAATACGCATTAATGTAAAAAACTATTATAAATATTAAAATATTCACAAACTACTTAACTAGAAAATTATTACCTGGCAAAAATTCCAAGTATCTAGCATGAGAACAAAAAAATGATGAAGAACCTCCTCGGATCTGCGTTTGTCGCGATGCACGCTTTGTATTAAACGCAGAATGCGTAATTTGTACGAAAAAATTGAATAATTTTTTGTTGCGCTGCTTAATATCAATATCCTTAAGAAGACAGATGAAGAACGAACACCCGCGAGCGCGAGATATATCGGGCTCGCAGCGCGCTCGGCACTCAGTCAGCAAAAGTGCCTTTTGAGCACTGCAAAACAACAAATTTTCGACGGCGCGAGGTCGCGTTTTAGGGCCGGGGACTCAAAATTAATGCATATCAGGCTGTAGAATAATTCTTAAGAAATAAGTATGTTTTTTAATTTTCAAGAAATATTCATTAGGTCAAAAGTTATTAACATCTAAAATTGGCAAAAACGTTAAATTTTTGTCCTTCAAAAAATCATAACTTCTGAAATATGCAATTAACGAAAAAATTACTACAAATCTTTTCTTCTTAAAATTAGACATATTTTTAGAAAAAAATTGTCCGATATGATAAAATAATTCGTTCATAATTTGTTTAAACAATTACGATTTAAACAAAATGTACAATTTTTTCGGGAAAGCGACCGACATATTTGGATTCAGCGACTCAAAGAACATAAGAAGAACCCTTAACTTCCCTTGGACGTCTTATTGCATACGGGAAGGTACCCAGCCCCCGGACTATGTTCCATCTCGTTCGTAGTAGGGTACGAAACTCGCCGATTGTTTTTGCCGCAAAACTAAAAATAATTAACAATAGGTGACGTTTTGTACCCCAAGTATGAGGGAAGATATACTTCGTGAACTGTTACCATTCACACTACCAAGATTAATTTTAGTTGCAGGTATATGTTACACTGAAAATAGTGTTAGATTCACACTTTGCTTTTACGATGAAATCTGTCGAAATCCTTCGGTATCTCTTAAAATCCTTAGAAATTGAGTAAAATCTCTGGAAATTTGCTCGAACTCCTAAAGTCGCTTAAAATCATTTAAAATTTCTGAAAAAATTGATATTCTCTCTCGAATTACAATAGATAATTTCTTCAAGGTGTTAAAATCTTTTTAGATCGATTTAAACCTGTGCAATCTCTCATAATCTTCTGGAAACGTTTGAAATACCTTAAAGCTTTTGTAATAATTGAAAATATTTTGAAATCCCGAAATCATCGAAATTACTTTAAAATCTTTTAAAATCTTTTAAAATCCCGGACAATCCTTTGAAATATTTTAAAATCATCTGACATCTCTTTTAAATCCTCAAAAAAATCTTCGAAAACCCATCAAGATCCGTGATATTCTTTAAAATTCATGAAAATACTTTGGTATCACATAGAATCATTTTAAATCCTTTGATATCGTGTGAATTATTTTGAAACCTTTCGAAATCTCTTAAAATCCTTGAAACCTTTGAAATCATAATTCCTTAGAATACACAAAGATCTTCCGAAAACGTTTGGTAGCTCCTTTCTTTCATTGAAATTCAGTAAAACATCTAGAAATCTGAAAACATTCCTTGAAGTCCCTTGAAATCTTAAATTTAAAAAATTTATATTCTCTCTCTCTCTCTCTCTCTCTCTCTCTAATTGCACTAGGTAATTCCTTCCAAGTCTTGAATTCTTTTTAAATTATTTAAAATCTGCGAAACATCTCCTAATACTTTAGAATCGTTTGAAATACATTAAAACTTTTTAAACCCATTCACATCTTTTGAAATTCCTCAGGATCTCACGTAAAAATATTGCAATTCAGGGGCCGGATTCTATAAGGGGTTTAGCGCGTGACCTTTCCGAAATGTGACTCACAGATGATCAATTTTTGAAATTAAAAAAAAATGAGTTAAGAAAAATACCATCATATTCATCTTAAAAATTATCAACTTTTTTACATTTACCACTTTGTTGTACGATTTCAAGTTTCAGAAAACAAAATTCACACATTTCGGAAAGGTCACGCGCTAAACCCCTTATAGAATCCTGTCCCTCAATTCATTCTAATCCTTTGAAATACAATAAAAAATTTGAAATTGGTTGAAACACTTCGAAATATTTTGAAATGTCGTTTAAGGTAAAAATAAATGATACATTTTTTTTATAACCGAGTGAAAAGTATAATATCTTACAAAGATAGGTGGGGGGGGGGGGGGTCTTAAAAATCAATGCTAACAATAAGGGGAAGGAAGACTAAAATTTAAAAAATCACTCTCAAGTATACATTTAATGAAAGTTCCCTAACCTACTATCTTTTTTTTGTGTTACAGCCAGGGCATTCAGATGTTACGCTTGTACCACCACCAATGATAGAAACAGTGAATGTGCGGTCTTAAATAATTTACAAACTACTTTATGTACTGTAAGAGCTTATGAAAAGCTTGCAAAAGTACCTTTTCCTATTGAAATAAAAAAAATATTTGAGGCAGTACCTCAAGATAGTTACCCTGTTACAGAATGGTCATGTGGAAAACTTGAATTAGCTGACACGAATACAGGTATGACCTTACTTTTTATTTCATCTACAGAATTAACGCATATTAATATGCAAATATGTTTGGTGTAATGCAAATTTTATTTTAAGAAGCTTTAGTAATATGTGCACAAAAATATTGTATTAAACAATTCTAATAGAAAATTATTATTAATAAATAGAATATTATTATGTTGAACGTAATTCAAAATGATCATCACAAGTCAAATTGCCTTAAGGGTCCATAAACTACGCTACCCATTTGAGGGGAGTGGGGGGATCGCGCAAAAAGTATGGCTTAAAAAATGTCGGGGTTTTTCCTTAATTTCAAGACACTTCTCCTTTTCTCGTTTTTTTCTTCATTTTTTCGTCTAAATATGCTCTGAATAAATACATGAAAAAACTGAGAAGAACAAAATTATTCCTAGAAAAAAATTGTATCAAAAGAACCCCTTAATCATTTTTAATCTTACTTCGTTTTCTTGAAAAATTAAATTTTTCGAATTTCATTTTAATCTCTTTTTTACTTATTGCATGTACTCGAAAACATTATTTTAAGTAGAAAAGATAGAAAGCCATGTGATTTTAGCACTGAAAAATTTTGTAATAAAAAATGTCTTGAAAAACGAATTTTCACCTATAAAAAAATAAAGATTTTAAAGAAAATGAAGCGATTCTAAAAATTAATAAATGCTCAGGGGGACTGTTCAGTAGCAATTTCTCCAAACAAGAATTTTCTCTTCTAATACTTCTTTCATATCTCGCTTTATTTGCTATAAAAATGGGTATTTAAAATTTTTCAATTAAAAAATGGTTTTCAAATTTAATTGTTTTGTATAAAATCAAAATATTTTGTTCATAATTGAACTAATTGAACTATTTTGTTTCAAATCTGTTTCATTTCTGATTGAAAATAACTTTTTTTAGTTGAAAACTAGTTTTTTTTGGTAGAAAATTCAAATAGTTGGTTAAATCTTTAACTATCTACTTCAAAATTCATGTTTTAATGGTTCTTAAATTTACTTTTTTTTATTTTTGGTTCAGAATTAGTTTTTTCCTAACTGAAAATGAGACTATTCCGTTTTTGGTTGAAACTTTATTCTTTATATCTTGAAAATTCGACTTTTTGGAAGCAAATTTACGTACTTTGTTGAAAATTCGTTTATTTGCGTTAAAATTTAAACTTTGTTGCAAATATTTGTTTAAAAATTGAACCGTTTTGTAAAAAATTAATTTTTTTGTTAAAAAATCATATTTTTGATTGGAAATGCAACTGCTTTGTAGTTAATTATTCTTTCTGTCTTCATAAGTCTACGATTTGGTTGAAAATACAAGTGCATTGTTAAAAATTTGATTTTGCGGGTTTAACTATTCCATTTTTATTTGAAAATGTATTCTTTATTAGTTGAAAATTCAGCTACTTGCACTGATAAGAATGGTTTGTTGAGCCAACTATTTAGTTAGTAAGATATGGTACTGCTATTACATTAGTTAATACTGATATTTTATTAGTTTGTACAACAATTCCATTAGTTGCAGTGACTATTCAGTTAGTACCAGTAACTAAGTAAATAGTTGTCCTAACTAACAAAATAGCAGTACATTATCTTACAAATTGAATAGTTGACCCAAATAACCTTTTCTTTCAGTGTGGTTCGATATTAAATTTGTATTTTTGAATTTTATCTTTATATTTTTTATTTTATCTTTTTGAAAAGTGAACTACTTCGTTTTAAATTAGTTTTTTTAGAATTCATTTTTTAACTAAAAATATATCGATTCCATCTTTGGTTCAAAATTGATATTTTTAATTGACAATTCAACCGTTTAGTTGAAATTTCCCGTTTTTTTGTTGGAATGATGGCGAAGGGGGGGGGGGGAGCAATAGCCTAAAATTGATACGTTGCTTATAGACGACCCATAATTATTTTAATAATGTCGAAATTTATTCAATCTGCAGAATTTATTTTGTGCAATTTCTAAATAATTCAGATTTAAAGGAAAGTTCTCGAGATGTGCGTTGCCGATTCAAATTGGCCTTACAGGGTGAAAGTGCTTTCACCCTATGAAACTTTAATCGTTTATGCGACGCACATCTCGCGACCTGTCTTTGTTAGAAAGGTAGTATTTAGGTTTAGGTTTTTTTAAATTACTCTTTTATTAAAATACATAATTTTTCAATATTACAGGTTACGGACCAACAACTAACTATACGATTAGAACCTGCCTGCCTAAATTCAATGGGCCCGATTTTTGTGATCGCACAAGAGACATACTCGAAGCTAATCCAACTTATCAACCTTATCAGGTCTCACACTGCAGTGAGTGCCAGAAGGATTCCTGCAACGGAATATAAACTTTTTGATCTTAACTGCATCACATTTAATGTGAAATGTCCTCGTACCTACACTGACGATTTGAATCCCCTGTATCAACAAGCAATTTGTTTGTTATATTTTAAGACCTTAATTCACCTGAATCTCATCAGAAGAAAAAAACATTAAATTGGAAGATTCAAATTTCGATAGATTGAAATTTGGATGTCGAATTAACAAAAATGTTGGATGCTGCAAATGAGCACATGCTGCTGAGCTCTATATTCATATTCAAAATATTTTTATATAGGTAAGATTCAAAACTGTATGGAAAACTATGAAGTTATACAATAAAGAAATCTTCGGTTACTGGGGTATCTTTAAAAGCATCAAGAATTTTTTTCTTCCGCCTTTCAAATATTGTTGGGTACTTTTTTCGGATGCTTAACGAAAATTTTACAACATATAATTTCCTGTAAGCCGAATTTACACAATTTGCAGTTTTTGTATTTCTTCTGCAAAATTGTTAAAGTTCATCATCCTAAGGAGTATAATGGGGCATTCTTTCAAGTGGCTGAATTAGAAGGTATCCGAAAAAAACCCAAAAATTTCAGCTACTCACAATATTTATCCAAATTGAATATTTTTTCATCGTAGTCTACGCTCCAGTTGTACAATACTTTGCCCAATTTTGAGTACAGTCGGAATCGATATCGAAGGTGGGGCACTTACGAAATAATGCATCATTGATATTTTACATTTTTATTTTTAGGTGAAAATTAAATAAATTTCACATCATTTCAGATGATGAAATCGTATTGACGTAACCACTTCAGAATTCCCTTTACTTATTTTCAAAAACACAAATTCTAAAGGCACAGTTCTAATATTATTAGTTTACTATTAGTTTTTAATTAGATAACTGCTTACTAATGTTTTTTAATTTTCATACATGTCGCCCCCAATTTTGTACGAATCCACAAAAAACAAATGCATTAAAAAAATATATATGGTTAAAGGTTCTGGAAACCTCATGAAGTTTAACACGTATTTTTAATAAAAGACAGAGATGTTTTTATAAATTTCATCCAGAATCATCAATATGAGGTCAATCGAGTTAAAATTTAAATATCACCCCCATAAGTCTGTTTCATAGGGTCCCAAAAAACGTTATAAGTGAAAAATGGGTTTCTGAGAGTTTTTGGCGCTAGCTATGATTTTTTCTTATTTTCTTTATCACAAATTGTTTTAAATGTTGTTTTAAAAGCTACAAAGTTTCGGTCTTTTTTGAAATTTTGATCTTTCCTTCGACTTTTTAGTTAAGAACACATGATAAATATTGTTAATTATACGTGTTACACTTCATAAGGCTTGCGAAACATCTTCACATTATTTTTTTGAAAGGAAGAGCCCATTTTTTTATCAGAATAAATTTGAGCGGTGAAATTCACGACAATTGGAAAAAATTGCAATTTATTTTTGCACAACCTTGCTTACGCGTGCTGCGCGTGTCTTAGAATATGGTTAGTTTTTTGCAGTGGAAAAAATTACAAAAATTATATTATACCTAATTTTTATAAAATTTAATTGTGTTGACAACATGTAGATAAAACGCACTGTATTTTATTTCTTTCTACACAGTTTTTGCCATTTTACGTACGTGAAAATATATTTTTTGTAACGCATGTACGACATGTTTGCCTTTAAAGGCATGTATTACGTGCGGGAAGTGAGATATCGCAAAACCGTAGTAAGAAGCTGTTATAAAGAATGTTTTTAGCTGCTGCGCTTGCGCTCTTTGAGCAAGATCACTTATTACAACAGCTGCGCATGCGCAGTTTGAACTATATTAGTTTGCTTCACTGTTGCGCTTGCGCATTTCGATTCAGAACAACTTTCCGTGACCGCCAGAATCATAACCACACTTAACTATGATTTAACGCTTGAGAGGCTGATGCTAAGTAGTGAATAGTGTTTGAACAAACTCGAAGTTATAAGTTACCTCAAATGATTAATAAATTACCATAGAACACTGATAAAGTACCAACATTTTGTGGTTAACTCAAAGTTGCGGTAATTTAGTAATTTTCCATAAATATCAAGACATTTTTGGATTTCTTCCAAATGCTTTGGGCATCTTAAATTTCAGGAAATATTCGGTAGTGTACAAATTCCCCGAAAATGTCTGGAGATTTTTCGTAATTTTCGGTGATTTTACCATTAGTTCCCAAATTAGAATATTCAAATAGTTTAAAGGATTCAAATAATTTAAAAAAAAATTGAAAGATTCTATAGATTTATAGGTGATTTATACAGATTCTGAGGAATTTAAACAAATTTGAATGTTTTCGAGGGAATTTAGCAATTTTAGTCGATTTAAAAACTATTAGGGTATTTAACAAATTTCAAAGAATTAAAAAAAAAACTAATTGTTTTATGGAATTTCATCTGATTTGGTGTTTTTTGCAGGATTTTATAGGATTGAAAAGATTTAATCATTTTCGTAAGATTGCAAAAAATTTCAAAGGATGTTAAAAAGGTTCCCAGGATATAAGTGATATTTACATGATTTCAATAGGTGCAATTTGTTTAAACCTCTATAAATGTAGGCCTGATTGAGATATTTAATCTTTTCTTTCTGATTCCAATAGCGTTCATCGCGTTCTTTCAAAATCCGCCGCAAAGATAAAAAAGTTTTAATTAAAAAAAATGAAAGAGGTTTTTCTGAAAAAATGAAAAATCGATCATCTCAAGAAACCCTCCTTTAAATTGTTTTCAGATTTTTTTTTAATTTGTGCATTGATAATAAAGATATCTCGTCAGTCTGATACTTGCTAAATAACTTTTGTAGCTAGGAGATTTATTTTTTCTTACAACCGAATTTTCTATTAGTAGAAACTTCAGACAAATATTTAGAAGAATAAAAAAGGTGGAGTTTTCAAGAAAATCTTTTTTACATTTTTCTTCAGATTTTGCATACTTGAAAAAATAATATTTTCTGGTTAACCCCACCTTTTTTATTCTTCTAATAGATTCTTTAAAAAAAACTCTTAATTTTATAGATCAAATTGGTCATTGAAAACGTATATTTTTTTAAACAGTTGGGAAATATCTTAAACAAAAATAATAGTTCTTAATAATCAGAAATTGTACAAATTATCATAAAAATTAAGGTCTATCAAGCTAGGACCTCCACGAACGACATTCCCAAATTTCTTTTTTTCAACATTTTGGGCCTTTCTTGGGCTTTTTTAGGCTGTATTGCTAATTTTTGCGCTGCCATAACGTCTAAAATCAACCCCTCTTAACCACGTAGATATGAATTTGTCAAAAAAAAATCTTTTTAAGAATTTTACAGTGTTAACAGAGCCTCTGATTTTTAGGCTCCTCGAAAATACTCACTCCGAATTTTGGGCTCGAACTCTTAACGTCTTAAATTAACCCCTCCCTACCACGTAGATACGACTTTGTCCAAAAATAATCTTTTTCAGATTTTTCCATTCTCAATGGAGTCTGATTTTTGGGCTCCTCGAAAATACCCATTTCGACTTTAGGGCTCTAACCCTCATCGTTAGAAAAGCGGCCCCTTTTTAATAAGTAAACACGACTTAGCCAAAAAATAATCTTTTTCGTAATATTACAGTGTTACTAGAGGCTCTGATTTTTTCGAATTTTACAGTGCAAATGGAGTATGATTTTTAAGCTCTTCAAAAATGCCAACAACGCGGTTTAAGTTTCTACTAAGGGGTTGGTGTTCTTGTACATAGGGGTGTTTTTTCTGAATTTTTGTGCGGTGCATTTGAGAGCCCAAAATAAGCTCAAAATGTGATGCATTTTGTGATTTGCAAATTTTATTTTCATGCATACAAGAGCCCTAAATAGGCCCTAAATTCTAGTGTTCTTTACTTTTTCTGAATTTGAGATTTTACATAGGGGTAGTTTATTTTTAGTAGGGATGGTTTTTGAAAATTGGTTCTTGGTGCGTTCAAGAGCCCAAAAAAGCTCAAAATTCTGACGTATTTGATTTTTTTCTTTTAGTTTTGATATAATGGAGATGTTGGCTTCATTCAAGCCAGAGCATCTACTCGAAATTTGAATTTCCATAAAAAGTAGTGGAGCCCAAAAATCGGCAATACAGCAAAAAAAATCTTAATATTCTGACACAAAGAAAGTTTGGAATTTCGTTTGTGGAGATGCTAGCTAGTGACTTGGTGGTAAAAAATGATTTGAGCAAATACATTGTTTAAACAATTAAAGTCGTTTTTCAACAAGGTACCTGAGTAGTCTTTTGGTCAAAATAAAAGTAAATACGCAAAGAGGCCCTACTATATGTCATCTGCTAAATTATATAATAAAAATTATATTATTAATTATTAATCATAAAGTTGATTAATACATATACAGGGTGGACCATTTTAATCGATTCACTCAAATATCTTCTAAAATAATCAGTAACGAAAAAAGTTGTTTCCACAAAAGTTGTCAAGGGCAAAGGGGGCCATCTGTCTGTTTTGACTTTGAACCTTATTTTCAAGATCATTTGAAGGTCAAATTTTTTTTTTCAAGTAGGAACCCCTATTTTTGATATCAGATTCGGAAAGAGCGGAAAATTTTACGTCCGAAACGGAATTTCCAATTTTTTTTACCTTTACAAGGTCATTTCAAGGTCAAATGCTAAAAAGTACTGCGATTGCTATTTAATTGCGTTTTATAGGCAATAACCTAAGATTACCCCAAGATTACCCCAAATAACCCAATAGCCCAATAAATGACCGTGAAAATATTGACCTTGAAAAGGTTGTTCTTACTTTTAGTGTTATCCAGAAACAACGACGTGGACATAGTAAGTTCTGTTTCCTTTTGGGTGCTTAATTAATGTGAGTCCCCTTGCCTCTCACTGGGGTGCTTGTTTAATGTGAGTCCTCTTGCCTCTCACTGGGGTGTTTGTTTAACGCGAGTCTCTCTTTTGGGATTGCTGCACAAGCTCGATGAATACGGTCCATAATGTCTTCTCTAGTTGTTGGCCGTTATGCAAAAACAACATTCTTCAAATAGCCCCACAAATAAATGTGAGGGGATGTTAGATCTGGTGAAACGGGCCTGTAATTTTTGATTGGGTACACCAAGATGGTGCAGCACCATACTTTGTGCTAATAGTACCCGAATTCTTAAATGAGTTTATAGCTAATACAACCCTATTAAATTAATGGGTTATTGGGTTATTTTGGGTAATCTTGGGGTACTCTTGGTCATAAAAAAATTTCGAAATACCGTTTCGGCCGTAAAATTTTCCGCTCTTTCCGAATCCGATGTCAAAAATGGGGGGTCCAATTAAAAAAACACTTTTACCTCCAAATGACCTTGAAAATAAGGTTCCAGGTCAAAACCAATTGTACAGACAGATGGCCCCCTTTGTCCTTGACAACTTTTGTGGGAACAACTTTTTACGTTACTGATTATTTTGGAAGATATTTGAGTGGATCGATTAAAATGGCCCACCCTGTATAATAAATAAAGAAAATCAGAAAACCGGCCAGTATAAGAAAACAAACCTAAATCATGAACTGTTACCCCATTGTCAAAAACGTATATTTGTATAAAAAAAAGAATTCCGACTGATCTCACTAATAAAAGATTTTTAAATAATCCTGAAAATTTAGTGCATTATTTTAAGTTTCCTGTACAGTTTTAAAACAAAAATTCTGACGACAAAGGATTCAGGAAAATTAAAATAATATGCAACAATATGGGAAAGTGAAAAATGGTGTGCAACTTTTGGAAATGTCAAAATGAATATGTAAAGTGAAGAAGGAATCTCAGTAGAAGATAATAAATATTTTTGTGAATTTTGATTAAAACCAAATTTTGAACTCAGTTACTACGATATAATAGAGTTTATCAGCCTTTTTTTATTTTTCTCGAAATATATGTTTTAGTGGTTAAAAATATCTGCTAAAAATAGCTTTTTTAAAAATCAGCCGCAATATAAATACTGTGGCTCTTTTTTCAAAAACTCAACTGTTCTTTTGTTAATAACAATTGCTGTAGTAAAAGAATTTTAAAATGAATAAATCTCTTTCTCTTTTTCGTGCTTCTAAAATAGGACGAAAAAGAAAATATTATTCTCTTTTAAATTGTGACGACAGGGTCACATGACCAAACCTGGTACTAAATTCATCTTACCCAACTAACGTCTAAACGAAAAGAGGTATCGCTCTTAAAGTTTGGCAAATGAAAGAGGAGGTGATAAAGTGCATGTATCTGCTTTGTTCCGGTAAAAATTAAAAAAAATATATTTTCGATTAAAGGAAAAGTGGAAGCTACATTGATACTTTTCTTTTTCAACTCATGTCCAGAAGGTATGAGATATCGTTTTGAAAATTTGGTGCGGTAATTAGAGGACATGGAGGAATGTGGTCCTCAATCATTAGAATTGTGATAAAAGTTTTTTTTTAATTAATAATTTGGAGAAGTACCGATCGTGCTGTAGAACACTGAAAGGATTTTTCAGCGTTGTCAAAAGGGTTCGTATTGAGGTTTATATTTATCATAGTGTGGCAAAATAAAAAAAATCGCTCACGAACATTCTAGACAAATAATACAGAATCTAATGTGTACACTTGAATTGCAAATAAAAGAATTTTGTCTGACATACGCATCAGCTGTTTCCGTGCAGCACTAGCGCAGCGAGTAGCCAACTTTGAACTTTTACGAGCCTGTGGGTAATACAGATTGCATAATTACCTACAGAGAAAGATAGAAGTCAAACTTCTGCCGTGAAGCCTAAATGAGTCGGTCAATATCTCCTATTTTCATCAATAAACTTTTTGCTTCCTCTAAATCTGTGCCTCGGCACAAACGGTCCTTTAATATTCATTAATATTTTTAGAACATTTTTTTGCGCCTTATTTAAACTTTTATTTTTGAATATGGGTAAAAAAATATTGATCTCAGGAGTGCCTTGTTCGGCTGTTACACTCGTTACACGGCCTTAAAATAAGTATTTAGATAGAAATTAATCTTTTTTTGTAATATTTGAAATGTTACAGGTTAACTCATTGGTTTTTTCTTCTTATTTCGCATCGTTATGGTTTTGACGCAGTGAATTCAGAAACAATTCAGATTAATACTTTATTTTGTATATTTTTAATTTTGTTTTAGTTATAGTTAAAACAATAGCTGGAAATTATTATAAGTTATTGTACTCATTAGATTTATACTTCAAAAATATGGCTACATACAAAAAAAATAGAAAAACTTGTAAATGTAATAGAAGCACCATCCCTGTGGAAGTACTTTTCTTTGTACTTTCGTGTGCCACATATTGCCGA
This sequence comes from Druon quercuslanigerum, assembly GCA_010014905.2. Classification (NCBI taxonomy): domain Eukaryota; kingdom Metazoa; phylum Arthropoda; class Insecta; order Hymenoptera; family Cynipidae; genus Druon; species Druon quercuslanigerum. Next base: position 18,261 of record JAAAKG020100357.1, on the reverse strand, counting down.
CAATATCTGCCTGTTTTTCAAGTATCCCTGCCCGGTAAGAAGGAGTTGATTGGAATGCATAGACTGGCATTTAAAAAAAATGACATTTCAATGTGTGTAAAACTCGTTTTGCTTTAATCATTTTCAATTCGCATAAATTTCAAGGCATTATTGTGATTTGACGGTAATGCCTACGATTTTATGCCATTTAATGCCATTCAATGATACTCGGCGAACCGCCAAATTTTATGCCATGCAATGCCTTTCAAGAAACAAGTATCAAATCGTGTCAATGCCATTTAATCCCATCGACAAAATATTGAATAGAATCAATACCTTGATCATTGAAGACTTCAAGAGATCAACACATTTTAAATAAATTTTAAATTACTTCGTAAGATTTCAGAAATTTTAAAGGTTTCAAGGAATTCCACTATTTTTAAGGGATTCAAACAAAGGATTTTAAAACAAATTAAAATATTATATAGGTTTCCAAGGAGTTTTTAAAGATTTTAAGGGATTCCAAAACATTGGAATGTTTTCCGAGGAGTTCAGAGGAATTTAACAGAATTTAAGGTTTTATAGATTTTAGTCAATTTCTACCGATTGCGACAATTTCATGGGGTTTCAGAAATTTCAAGAGATTTACCCAATTTTAGGATATTTTTGCTTGTGCAATATTTTCTAAATTATAGTCTTGTTTCCGTTTTTAAATTTTCTTAAGTTTTCTGTAAGAAGAATTCCATTCTGCTTTATCTTTTTAACCAGAACTAAGCAGATGTTCCTTAACGGGCAATTTGGAAAGAAAGTTTCAAGATATTAGTGCTTTCTAAAATTTTTAACTTTACAACATAATCCTTGGTTTATACTTTACTGACCGAGTATGCTTTCGACGCAGTGCCAAGGATTAGGTTTATTGCTTTTTGTAAATCTTCGGTACAACGACGGGCCCATCTGGCGAGGGCCTCTTATTTTCCTGGAGCTTTTCCTGCCCTAACAGACCCTCTCTACTTCCACCTCCACTAATATGTCACGACCAATCACAGCCCTTTTAGGAAAATTTTGATATACCCTTGATGCGTTTCATCACCTCCGAATGCCTGTTTTCTAACACTCAATGTCAGATACCTTTTCGCCTCTGTAGAAATAACTTGTCCTCAAAACCAATACGGTACAATAAACATATTTTTGTTGTGTTGAGAATATACGTGTTTCATTTCGTAGGAAACACAACCGTACCATTTTATTTAATTACAACAATTTACAAACAGAACACCGTGAATTCCGGGCATTGTATGAATTTCGCAAATTCCGTAATTCTTACGAATTCGTCAGAAAATTTTTGTTTTGTCAGGAACAAGTGTTCATAGAAATGATTTAACTACATATTTTTTTTAATTTTTCGCTTCAACAGGTCCCGAAATATCCAGTCGCAAGTATGGTGCAGAATTGATACTGTCTAGTGGACTTTTATTATAAAATTCCAATACATGTGAGGTACATTGAAAAAGAATTGTCATTTAATCAAGTCAAGTTATGTACTTGTCTAATTTGACTTGAACGAAGCTAATATTTTCTGAGCATAAAAAACTGATTTTCTTGAATTAGGAAAATAATGGAATCATTAATACTGCTTAGATCTAGTACATATCAATTTAAAGCAAAGAAATGTTAAATTACTTTGTTCCAATATATCTTCATGTGAAGTCATTAAAAAGTTCTCGATCAACTCTGATTAGCTGTTTCTTGGTTCAAGTAAATTTATGTACTCCAAACAATAAAAAAAGTCTATAGTTTCAACAATATACATTATATCAATTTAATCATTAAAAAATGATCCTCGAGCACTCATAGTTGATTTACCTTGTAGATAATATTTAAAAAAGTAGGTATCTCACAAATGGTAAGAGATTTGTAAAAAAGAGAACAAAATTTATAAGCCAAAAACTGCATATATAATTGTAAAGTTAAACTTTGCTGGATCTCTTATAACTCTACAAAAAAAATTCTAAAAATCGTTAGCGCGCCTATTTAAATTAATAAAATATGCAGATGACTTATTTACAACGTTTCATAATCGTCAAATGATCGACTTTAAATTCACTGGAAGGAATACTTTTTTTAATTAGTAATAATCATTTTAAAAAATGCTCAATATATGTATAACCTTTTCAATTATAATTTGTTGTAAGCAATGAATTTGCATATTTTAGAATTGAAAATCAGCGCTCTAACAATATCCAATCACGCGGCCGAGGCGACGAATGCGCAGCTTGGGAAGATCTGAGCACTGATAGAATGCGTGTGAACATGTGAAAAGACGCCAGTTATTATATTTCTGAACCGTAAATATGAACCAAGATATATCGTTAATGTATAAAAATCGTACAATCTATAATTTGTAAATACTTAAGACAGGTTTCCCTAGAACTCATTACCCAAATTATGTAGCGAGATTCTCTATTTAAAAATATGATTAAACGCACTGTTGCAAAATTTTATTAAATGTATCTTTTTTTGATTAAAGTTCTCTTTAAAGAAAAAACTACGCATCTAATAAAACTTTGCTAAGAGGACTTTTCGTCCCTTTTTATAGAGAATTTCGCTACGTAATTTATGTAATGAGGTGCGTAAAAACTTGTAGTAAATATTTATAAATTATAGATTGAAAAAAGAGTCGCTTAATTGAGTACATTCTTTTCTCTTAAAACAGGTAAATGCAGCTCTTTTTCAAGAAACACGATTCTTAATTTTAATGAAATATATATATATATATATATATATATATATATTTGATTTAAACATTTATTATCTTCTTGCACACATACATGTGTTTCTCCAGAAATACACAACTCATTATGTTTAGAGACTATTGTATTGTCACAATACCATATATCCTTAAATTGGGAATATATATACTTAAATAAAATCAATATTTCTTAACTGAATGTCATATATTATCAGATCAATAAAATGTAATATTCCGTCCAATAAGATATTTTCTCATATCAAGAACACCTACAACTGATCGATGCATACAGTACCAAGTAAATGCTTTCTTGAACTGACACCCATATTGTATCGATTGACTTACACCAAATAAAAATTACTTAATCCAAGTACTTTTAGTTTTCAGTGTACCATACCAATGATATCATTAGGAAACTATAACATGATGTATTGTGGCGTTACCTTACGTTTTAGAAATAAACTTCCAATACATGTAGTGGAAGTTTCTACGAGAAATTTTTAACAGTGCATGTTTAAACTAAAATATTTCCTCCTTTTTCTCATTTTCTCATTCTCATTTCTCATTTTCTCCACCAAGTGACCTACTCTTGCATAGTTTTTACTACTTCAGATTCAAAGAGCATTTTGAAACTACAATATTTGGATACTCTTTAGTAATCAACATCAAGATATTACACATGCAATGTACATATTGTTTCCCCCACTATATGTTTTCAAAGCAGGTTAGTCCTTTATGAGCTTTACGATTTGTGATAAGGTATCTCTTTAGAATGCTGTCAGCGACTACCGAGAACAAGAACTCTTGAAATCAGAGGTAAAATGTCTGGCAATCAAGCAAAACTACACTTTCTTTTCTTTTTATGGCGTTTTGGTAAGTTTAAGAATTGTAATAAAGCCCATTTGTACTGTGATTAAATTACGTAGTCTTTTTTTGGAAGGGTGGAGGTGTGATCAATTTTTTTTGCTCTCTTACATGAGGGGGAGGAGTGTACGTTTTCAAAACCAATTTTTTTGTAAGATATTTTGGTGTTCAACTATTTGGTTGAAAATTTACCTTTTTTACTTGAGTATTCAAGTTTTTTTTTACATATTCGTCCTTTTTGATTAAACTAAATTAATTTTTATTTGAAATAAAAATATTTTTGCGTCTAAATATTAGCTATTATATTTTTTGTTCAAAATTCATCTTTTTAGGTTGAAAATTTGACTATTTTTTTAATGCTTTATTTTCGGTTGGAAATAAATACTTTTTGACTGTGAAGTTAACTATTCCAGTTTTGGTTGAAAATTAACCTTGTTTGCTTGAGTATTAGAGTACTTGTTCACGATTATTTTTTGCGATTTAAAAATTTAATTTTTTTCTGGTTGAAAATTCAACTTTTATGCATAGAAAAATCGTCTTATTGTCTAGGAAGTAAATCACAATAATAAAACATTAAGCACTTAGTTAACAATTTGAACAATTTAGTAGAAAATTTGTTTGTTTTGTCAAAAAAAGTTTGACTTTAAAATTAAATTATTCCATTTATTGTTAAAAATTGATCTTCTCAGCTAAAAGGCTGAACTAAATAATTGAAAATTTATGTAATTTGTTAAAAACTCTTTTTCTGTAGAAAATTAATCTTTTTGTTTTAAAATTCAATTATTTAGTATAAAATTTGCATATTTTTTTTGAAAATTCGCCTTTTTTGGCGAACAATTAATCTTCTTAAATGACAATAATTCAGCTACGTGGTTAACAATGTATGTATTTTGTTCAGAATTCGTTTTTTTTATTTAAAAAAACTATTCTTCTTGACCGGAAATTGATCTTTTTAGTCGAAAATTCAGTTATAAGATAGTAAACAATAGTTTTTTGTTCAAAATTCTTTTGTTTGATTCAAAATATAACTTTCTTAAAATGAATTATTCTGTTGAAAATTCATTAAATTTACTCAAATTCTTCTTTTTTTCGTAGAAAATTATTTTTCTTGGTTGAGAATTAAACTTTTTGGTTATAAATTTATATAGTTTGGTAAAATATCATCTTTTTAAATAGAACGCTAATAGTCTTGGATGGAAATTGAACTTTTTGGTTAAAAATGTTTATTTTGTTAAAAATCTGTCGTGGAGAAAGCTTGTTTTTTTGGTTTAAAAATTCAATATTTTGGCTGAAATTTTTTTTTTTAAATCTTCTGTTGCTGAAGATTCAACTGTATTGTTGAAAATTCGTCTTTTTTGTTTTAATTTATCTCTCTTTGACTAAAATGAAAATATTTTTTGTTAAAGATAACAATTTTTATTACGCACAGAAACTTGCATATTAAATACAATTAATTTGCAAATCAGCAACTAAAATGTAATTATTATGTTCAAACAAAATTTTAATTTATTTAAGTCAACTGAATTTGCAAGGATGAAAAAAGTTTTAACATTTAAATTCTTTATGTATGGTATATATAAACTTTGATAAAATTTTCATCCTCTTTAATTAGTGAATTGCGGTAGCTACCAGACGCTTTACTAAACAAGTAGGGCTTAAGTTGATTATTTTCTTCGAGTCAATAGAAGAATCATTCGCATACGTGAATAACGAGAACTCGTTTAATTTATTATACGATCAAAGTTCAGATTCTCAAAAAGAAGTGTATCTTCTGTTTTCTTAAAATCTTACAAACCACCCACTTTTGTTGCACGCGAATCACTGAAATAATTTTTGTTTTAATATAATTCAATTTCCACCCTGGGATATGGCTAATGCGTGTTAGAGGAAACGTCTCGTTAAATTATCCCCTGCAATTTTCCACTTCTTCACATTACTAATATTGTAAACTCTGCTCGACGAAAGTCTCCGTCCTATAATTAGCTCTCTTCAAATTAAATAAACTTTTTTTTTACCTTAAAGATATTTCTAAACTAGCTGTTAAGTTGATTTTAGGTGTGATTATTTAATTGTATAAATACAAAAAAATATTATTTTTGTTTTGTTTTTTATTTTTTATTTAAAAAATGCATAATCAAAGTTGTTTATATGATTCACTTCGTAAATTAACAACTGTCTCAGTGTTAATTTAAATGCGACTATATTATAGATTCTTACAGTCTTGATTTCATACATTTTTTATCATTCACGTTGAAAAACGAAAGTTATAAAAATTATTTTTATAAATTTATAAATTTCACTTTTGTAATAGTATAAGTTGACCATAACTGTCTTATTCGTGAATAAAATATAATGAAATTATAGTTCAATCAGTTCGTATCGGTACAAAGAATCTTTTGTTCACATCAGCTTTGAATTATGATAATTTCAAGAGATATAGTTTAAAAATTAATGTTGTAAGATACAATAATAATAAATAATAAATACCATTTTTAGGTTGAAAATTTAGCTTCTTGGTTGAATTGCTTGATTAAAAATTCATTTCATTTGTTACGTTTATAAATTGAGTTGAAAATTCTATTGTTTGTTAAAAGTGTAAGTTTTTGGGTTGAAAATTCAATTTTTTTGGGGTAAAATATTCATCATTTCTGCTTGAATATTCAACTATTTTATCAAAAATTAAACTTTCGAAAATTTTGTATACGATTTTTACCCCAAAAAGGGGAACTTAACAAAGCAGTTCAATGTTCAACCAAAAAGATGGATTTTTCTAGTAAAATTTTGAATTTTCAGCCAAAAAAATTCAATTCATTTACTTTTTCGTTAAACGTTATTCTATTTTTACTAAGAATTTAACTATGTTGCTGAAAAACTATCTTTTAGGGTTAAATTATATTGTGTTTTATTTAAAATTAAAATCTTCTTTTTATATTTTTTATATTTTATTCTTATATTTTCTTTATTCAACTTCATCTTTTTAGATTTGCAATTGAACTCCTTCGTTGATAGTCAAACTAATCTCTTAAAAATTTATTCTTTTAGTGGAAGAATAATTATTTTAGTAAAAAATTAATTTCTCTGTTTGAAAATTGAATTCTTTTGTTGAATTTTTCCTTTTTAGGGTTAGAAATTAATTTTTTCAACTATAAGTTGAGCTATTTCGATGAAAATGAACTTTTTTTTGCCAAAATTTCATACTTTTGGGTTGAAAATTTAATTGTTTTGTATAGAATATTCAACTGTGTGGTAGCAAATCTGACTATTTTGTTAATGATTCGTTTGTGAAAATTCTGAATTAATTTTTTCAAGTCAAAATTTAACAGTTATTTTTTGGTTAAACTGAAAATTACTTTTTTTTGATGAGGATCTAATTTTATAATTTTTGGTTAAAAAGTTTGTTTTAAGACTAAAAATTCAACTATTTGGCAGAAAATTCTTTTCTTTTTCTATAGAATTAATATTCGTAGTTGAAAAATCAACTATTTGGTTTTAAATTTATACATTTTATTGAAAATCTGTCTTTTCTAGTAGAAAATCAAATTTTTTGTTTAAAAATGCAACAGTTTGTTTGAAAATTAATCTATTTTGTTTAAAGATTCAACTATTATTCTAAAACTTCGCCTTTTATTGTTAAATTATATTGTATTCTATTTAAAATAAAAATATTTATTGTCGAAATATCAAATATTATATTTTTTTATTGAAAATTGATTAAACAACTTTTTTTAAAAATCATGTTTTTATTCGAAGAATTATAGTATTAGTAGAAAATGTGTCTTTGGTTGAAAATAGAACTAGTTTGTTGAAATTTCCCATTATGGAGGGAAAAGTTAATATTTTTACATGAAAATAAGCTGTTTCGTTAAAAATGAACTTTTTTGTTCAATTTCATGTTTTCTGGTTGAAAATTAAACTTTCTGCATAGAAAATTCGTATTATTCTCTTGGGAGTTTAATAATTAGGTAAAAGATTTTTTACATATATTTTGTTAAGTGGAAATATAACTATTTCATTTTTAGTTAATGACAGATTTTATAGTTTAGAAGGTCAATTATTTGGTTAAAATTTAATGTATTTAACTAAAAATTTATTTTTTTGTTTTGTCAAAAACTAAGTTTTTTAATTAAAAATAGAATTAACTGATCGAAAATAAACTTTTTTAATTCAACTATCTTGTAAATGATTAGTTTTTTTCAGTAAAAATTTAGCTGTTACATTTTCGGTTAAAAGTTGATATTTTCATTTAAAAAGTCAACTATTCGGTGGAATACTTGTGTAGATTGTTACAAACTTTTCTTTTTTGTAAAAGCTTGGTTAAAAATTCAACTATTTGTTAGAAATTTATGTATTTTGATAAAAACTCGCCTTTTCAGTAAAAAAATCTTTTTGGTTTTATAAATCTTTCATCAATCGTAGGTTGCGTTAACGTCCACCACAAAAAATTAGTGTTTTAAATAAAAAATAATTATACTTCGAGCAGAAATTACAATTTTTCTACAGTTTAGCTTCTATCTGCATTTATCGCAAGAATGGTTTATTTTTATCAAAAATTAAATAAAAATAAATATCAAAGAACATTTTAAACTTTGGAACAATTTTAGACTATGTTGGAAGTTCACGCCAAAAATAGGTCATTTTGAAGAAGAAAATAGGTTTAAAGTATTATTTACAATATTAATGTTTTGCGTTGTAAATGAGTAATTTCGAACAAAAATGAAATGGTGTGATTGTCTAAAATTTTATCTAATATGTAAGATAATATTAATTTATAACCAAGAAGATTGATTTTCTAACAAAAAAAAAGTTTTCAACAAATTACATAAAGTTTAAGGAAAAAAGTTGAATTTTGTAATTAAAAAGATCAAATTTTAACCAAAAATAGAATAGTATAATGATTTAAAACCAAAACAATCCTTTCTTCAACCGACAATATTAATGAATGTTGAATCCTATATTCTTCCTTATGTCTTACGCCCCACATAAATTAAAATAAAATTGAGCAAAAAACCATTTTTAACTCAAAATTTATTTTATTCAATACTCCCCTTTTCGTTTTTCTCCTTAACGTTTCGGTACAATGCTTACTTTTTTAGAAAGGTTTCAACCTTTAAAAAAATATATATAATTATTTAGGTTAAAACCTTTTGAAAAAGGTACGCATTGTACCGAGGCGTTCAGGATTCAGAGAGAAGCTTTTAATAAAATAAATTTTGTGTTAAAAAATGGTTTTTGGCTCAAATTTGGTTTCAAATCATTATACTATGCTATTTTTGGTTAAAATTTGATTTTTTCAATTACATAATTTAACTGTTTTCCTTAAACTTTATGTAATTTGTTGAAAATGTTTATGTTTTGTTTGAAAATTAATCTCCTTGGTTATAAATTAAAATATTTGGTTAGAAATGTATATATTGTTCAAAATTCGTATTTTTTGTAAAAAATTAATCTTGTTTGTTAAAAATGTAACTGTTTAGTTTAAAACTAATTTCCTTTTGTTTAAATTTAATCTATTCTTCAAAAACTTATCTGTTTGGTTGAAGATTGATTATTTTGAAAGTAAATTTTCATCAATTATCAAAAGCATTATTCTTGATTTTCTTTTATATTATTTTACATATTAAATACTATGAAAAACAAGAATCTTGTATTAATATCGCGCACGTAACACCTGTGCTTATTTTCTAGTTTTATAAAACCCAGTTTTAAAATATTATAAAATGCTGAAGAGAAACATAATAAATATTTTTATAAATTTTTGCAGTACTTTTGAGATATTAGTAGTATAATCAATACTTTAAATTTGATATATTTATCTACAACCTTCTTTAAATCATCGTGTTAACAATACCCACACACCCACTCATTGACATGTCTAATTAAATAATTTTTTAAATAGTTGAAATGTAACGACTACAAAGATCTCTTTCCGAGGAAGTAAAAATTATCAAAAATCATCAAGGAAAATGATAGAAAATGAAAAACTTCTAAATAATAAATAAATCTTTCAGTGCTTAAAAATGCGCTTGGCTTGTTTTTGCTTGCTTAGTTTTGTCCAATCTTTTAAAAAGATTTGATCCCTAAATGGCCCTAAATATATTTTGCAAAATCATCTGGGTTTAAATTGATTGTCATGAGTCATAAACCATGAGATATTTTTTTACCCATATATATTGGTCATACTAGAAACTAGAAACTAGAAACTAGAAACTTTGGTTTCACATGAAATACTAATCGTAACAGTAAATTAGTGGTGGATTTAGTAATGTACTTACTTATTTTTTAATATATTTAAAAGGAACAATAGTCGTTTATTTTATATTGAGAAATTACAAACTCTAAGAAGTAAATCGAATTTAAAAAGAATTAAATTAAATTCCGACTAAATAAAATTTTTTATTCATTTTACAAGCATCAAAACTTACATAAGTTCAAGTTGACCTCCATTAAATTTCATTTTATTTCATTCAAGGTCACTGAATTTTATTGACTTTTAGGTCAAGTTTAGCTTTCTGCTCATACTTCTAATATTAAATATCTAAATTTTCTGTTCATATTTGCTAATTACGTCAAGGAAAAGCTTAATTTTCTACCAGTAATAAAAGCACTAACTCACTACCTATTATTATTATTACACATTAACAAAAAACAATTGATTGATAGGGCAGAGTGAAAATGCTAAAATTAATCGAATCTTTTGAGCTCAGGAAAGAAGTTGATGGGCTGAAATAAAAAAAGTGAAAAGAAATGATTGTGAAATCGGTTCATACACGAATTTTTTAAATGTACAGTTTTTATAAAAAAAGTATACTAAAAAATGAGAAATGCAAAAAAATGTTTTACTTAATTAAGCATGTTTGTAAATATGCATGAAACATGTTTCCTGGGCTTGAGTTGAATTTACTTTTTTTTGTGTGGAGAAAGTTGAATATTTCAAATCTGAAATTTATTCAGCTTGAACCAAAGAAGCGAGTTATTATTTTTCTTGCGTTTCACTTTCTGTGGAAGGAGAATTTTTTCAGTGTAAAAAGAATTTCAAACTGGCTAAAGAAATATATAAATCACCAAATTTGCTGAATCACGAACACTTTTTTTTGTGAAACAGAAAAATGATAACATGTTTTTTGTTTCAAAATGAAAAAGTTTTTGGTGTGATGTATTAACGTTCTTTAAAAATATTTTCATACGACCCAATCAAAAAACGTGTCCTCTGCACAGCATTAAAAGTTCTCAATTGAGCAACAAATTTAGTTGTAAAATTTAAAATTGGTTATTATTATTCATTAGTAAAAATGGTATAACCAAAAATTGGCCATAATTTTTGGAAGCAATAGGACATTTTTAATACATTATACATATACTTTATATACTTTTATATACATTATAAAAGGAGATATTAACCGAAATATATATTTTTTATCCTTAGCTTAAACGATTCGATTAATTTTATCACCGAAAAAACGATATTCTAATATTCTTACAGGCATATTCTTAGTAATATTCTTAATAAATTAAGCGAAATTCCTAATTTAGGAGTATCTTTTAACCAAAGGGAGAAGATATTCTTAAAATGAAAATATGAGTAGGAGAATCAAAAATGCGTAAAGGAAAATGTGCTTTGCTCTTTTCAATAATTTCTTTTGATGTTTCGTGTCACGCTGGTACATTATAATTTTCAACTGAAGAAATAGTTTCTAACCTATAAATTTTTTTACTCACTCAATTTAAGAGTATACTTAATTCGGGCTTTGATGTTCACAATTTATTTACTTTTCAATTAAAAGTGTCGCAAAGCACCATTTACATACATAGTAGGAAAATCTTAAAATTAGACAATATATATTCTTAAGGTAAGAGGGCCTCCGTTGTGCATCAAGAATATATTATTGGCGCCTGTTTTAAGTTACAAATATTCTGTAACTTGTGGAATATTCTTAAAATTAGAATATCGTTTTTTGAGGCAAATCGGGACACACGAGATCTTGAATTTAGCGAATTATATTGAATTCTATGGTTGAAAACGGGTAGGGACGCTGTAGGGTAAAATCTGGAATACGAAATCTTTGCATTTCATGACTTGCTATAACTTTCGTTGAATGAAAAGCGGGCCTTACCCTTTTGTAAAAGATTAAAATATTTTTCACCTTAAAAATATTTTTAAATAGATTACAATAATTAGTATTAATTATACTTGAATAAGATGTATTTTAATGCTTGGAATATGTCTTACCAGAGGCGACATTTTCTACTTAACGCAGATCAGTAGAAAATGTTACATACATTGATTCTTATCATTTTTACGGTTTCCTAGACAGGAGCAGAAAGAGAGAGTCTAGAGGGGAATATATTTAGGGGAGAGAAGATTGGAATAAGGGAAGGGATATATGGAAGCGGTTATTGTTGACTGTTATATTTAATTTAAAATAATAAATTTAAATAGGCTACGAAATTCTTTTTTGTAGGCGCGTGCCCGCCTACTGGGACCCTTTTTATATAATATAGCTATTAAATTTATTCAAGACGTAAAATTTTGCTTTTAGGATATACTTATAGCTCAGAAAATTTGTGGTGCTATGGTTGTAATACGAATGTGACAGAGGGAAGATCTCAAGAATGCAATGATCCTTATGCCCCAGGACCAACGGTTGATTTAATTCAGTGTCCACAAAACGAATCTCACCATTGTCTCAAGAGCATAATAGTCTGTGAGTAAAGATGAATAATCTTGAGATATTATTATTAACATTATTATTTGCATCCTGATTACGCATACTCACGTGATAGTAAATATTCTCTGCCTGTCAGATTGGCTGTCAGTATTTTTGTGCCTAAAGATATTCATTATTCATGAGAGTTCACACATTAGCAGATTAGTCAACTGTCATATGAGTCACTTCCAGTGCGTAATAGAGAACGTGATAATTCACTATGGCAATTATGTTACTAGACAAAGCTTGTCTCACTCTTCTTTTTACAAAAACATTTTTTTAACCAAATTTATTAAAATAAAAACATTACTACAGTAAAAAACAAACAAAAAAAAACAAATTTATATTCTCTAGATACGATCTCAGAAAGAGTAAAGAAATAATTTCGTTGGTTCATTTTAATTTAAACATTCCACTGAAAAAATTAGTAAAGCCCAAGCTTTCAAAATTAATATTTGAATTAGCCATATTTATTTAAAATAATGGATCAGTTAAAAACTACGTGACACAGTCAGAAGGGGAGGGGGATCTGTTTTGTGACGTATGGGAACGGTTAACGCAAAGTGTGGCCTTACACGTAAAAACGTATATGTGACTAAATTTTTTTCGAAATGTTTAAAAAAATTAAAATTAGCGTTTTTTTACAAGCAAAGCATCCAAATAGATGCTTCACATTGTTTATCATATTAGCATATTTTCCTCTCTTTTTTGAAAATAAATTCCTCTTTTTGTCTCTGTTTTCCAGAAACTTTCCCCTTTTCACTTAATTGCGAACTGAATCAAAAGAATTTAATAATATAAGAAAATCCAATTATTTTTCCTTGAAAATCAATTTTCCTAAGCAAAAATCTATCTAATCCTTTTTTATCTGAAAATTAATTGTTTTTTTTCGAAAATTCTACTATTAAATATTTAAATGAGAAATAATATTTTTTGGTACAAAATTTAAGTACTTGTTTAAAAATTACACTGATTTGTTAAAAATTCATTTTATGAGATAAGATCCATCTCTTTGGTTGAAACTTGAAATTTTTAACTAAAAGTTTAACGATTCTACTATGGTTAAAAAATTGATCTTGAAAATTCGTTTTTTTTTTGGCGTTGAAAATTCAATTATTTTTCTAGAAAATTTAACCATTTGGTTGAAAATTCATATTTTTCGTTTAAAAATTTAACTTTTTGGTTGACTTTTTTTATCCTTTTTTTGGTTAAAGACAAACATTTTGTTGAAAATTCGTATTTTTTTTATTCAAATGTATTTTGTTTAATTTTTAAAGATTTCATTTTCGTTTAAATATCACCTTTTACATGTTTAATTAAAAATTAATCATTTTGGTTATATCCAATTGTTTTGAATCTAAAATTAAAATCTCTTATTTGTTGAAACATTAACTATTATATTTTTCGTTAAAAACTAATTTTTTATTATTCTAAATTCAATTCTTGGTTGTTGTTGAAAAAAATATATTGTCAGATAATTAAACTAGTTTTATTAAAAATTCGTTCCTTTTGGTTGGAAATTAATTTTTTTGATCAAAACATTATTTATATCATTATTGATTGAAAATTCATCGTTTCAAGTAGAAAGTTCAACAATTTGCTTAAAAACTTATGCATTTTGTTGTAAATTTATCTGTTTCGTACAAAATTAATCTTATTAATTCAAACTACTTTACAATTCTACTTTATCAAAAATTCGTTTCTTTAAGGTTGAAAATCAATGTCTTAAATTAAAATTTTAATTACTCTATTTTTGATTGAATATTGATCGTTTTAATAAAACAATTAATTATTTGGCTTAAACATTCAACTGCTTTGTTGCAAACTCATTCTTTGTGTTAAAGATACAATGAATTTAGTACATAATTCAACTTGTTAGAAGATTTGGTTGAAAATCCATGAATTCGGTTTCATATGTCAACTATTTTTTTAAATGTTTTTGATTTACAATGAAATTTTTGATGGTTGAAACATCAACTATTATATTTTGGATCAAGAATCAATTTTTTTGCTATTAAAAATTTAAGTGCTTTATTGAAAATTCAACTAATTGGAAACTCATCTTCTTAGTGACATTTTATTGGTTAATAAAAAAATAAATTTTTTTCTAAAAAGTTTATCTTTTTGGTTTAATGATTCGACTATTAAGTAAAAAATAAATCCCTTTGCTTGAAAGTTCCCGTTTCTCTTAAAACGTTAGTTCTTAATATAAATGTTTCCTAATTTTGTCATCTTAAAAAATACAATTTTAGGGGAACTTGTTACTGTTTAATTTCTTCACATTTGTATACTTAAAATTAAGATAATATAATATATAATTAACAAACAAGGTAAAATATTCAATAAGATAATTCTTGAATAGGCTAATTATAATGATGGAGAAATGCCATCTTCAGGTATTGCTATTAATCAATTGATACAAGGCAGAGTAGTCCCTCTTTGATGTAGGCCACTTAGGCTTAAATTTATGACTGATTCTCAAGCCTGGTCGGCATTTATTATATGTTCGTGCACACATTTTAAAACTATTAATAAAACAATCTTAAAGTAAATAGCTGCAATTTTTTGTTGATAAAGAGAAATTGATATTATCTTCTGTCTATTAAAAAAAACTAAATTATATTTTTATCAATTTTATAATATATGCAAGAATCTAGAAAAAAAACAAAAAAAAAACTATATGGTTTATTATATTTTGTAATTTACAGATCAGTCCATACTGACAACAGTGAGAGCATGTGTGCCTTCGAGAAAAGTGGCTTCTTATTGTGATATTAAAAAATATCCAGATGCAAAAATTGATTGTTACTTTTGCTCGGAATATGCTTGTAATCATTCAAATTTACCATCTTCCAATCTCCTCACAATAATTTTAATAATTTCAGTATTATTATGGAAATTTCATGTAATCTATTTTTAATTCTAAACCATACATTTTCCTGCTAATATCTTGTACATCTTCATAAAAATTAATTTTGTATGAATAGTTTTAAAAAATCTGATTAACATTTTAACATTTGGCATTGTGGACCTTTTAATTAATTTCTTATTTTAAAAACAAATATAACCGATTTATTAATGTTAAAATCATTTACTTTGATTTTTCAATTTTGAAAAATAAAGTTCCCATGTAGAAATTCCGAACAGGGTTTAGTAAGGCCCTGGATAGACTTCCCTCTTTCTAATCAGGCGCTGGTCGGAAAAATGGAGAGGGCCTGACTAGTTCTGTAACGTTGTTTTAGCCAGGTTCTAGCTGGAACTTCTGAGCAGGCCCTAACGATTGTGCCCTTTTATCGCCCAACGACTGGTAGGGCCCTGTCTAGACCCTTTCTATTACCCGATGAATATTTAATTGAGATGAATATTTAGTTGATATGACAAAAAAGGTATTTAAAAATAATTATTAATTGATTGCGAACACATATGTTACATTTTTAAACATTATATTACAAATAAAATTTCTAACGCTACGGAGTATCGAACAACTGCATCTATACCTAAATCTATCTTTATTATTATACGACGCTATGAAAATGTAAAATATACGAACTTTTAACAGGAATATCAATAAAATAATTTTTAAATGAAAAATTTTAATTGGTTGGAATTTTTCTTCCTGTAATATTTCATTTTTTCCCGTTGTAGACTACTTTACAACTTTTTACAATGACAGGGAATGTAATTTTTTCTAACCCTTTACAGTTTTTCATCAGCATGGAATTTTTTCCTTAAAAAAAATAAGATACAGATAGATTTGCCACACTATACGAGGCACGAAATTCTTCACTAGAACCTGACAGGGCACCTATCAGTTTTTTCTAGACTAAATATTCTGATAGGGGCCCCAACCAGTTTTTTAGACTAGATATTCTGCACGGCTTATTTTCTTTAACGTTATTCCTTTATCATTTAAATAAAAAATTTGCTTTTTTTGGAAGTGGATGGAACTAGACACTGGATTTCAAGAGATTCGAAAAAAATGTATGGGTTGTTATAGGATTTGAAATATTCCAAGAGATATTGTGGGATTTCAAAAGATTTTAAAAGGGCTTAAAATTTTCAAGGATATGAAGTTATTTTAAAGGAGTTGTTAAAGGATTTCATGACTTCTTTCGATGTACGTTTTTCAAAGATTTCATGGAGTTGTTAAGAATTTCGCGCCGTTTTTAAGATTTAAGTACATTTCTGGTATTTGCAATGGGGTTTAAACTGCACAAGACGTTAAGAGACATAATAATATTTTATAGAATTGCATAGAATTTAAAGCTTTTATGATATTCGTTATTATTAACAGGTTTTAAGTATTTTAGGGGAATACAGTGAATTCCTAGAAATTTTAAGGAAGTGCATTACATTTTATTCATTTAATGGGAGATTTAGTGATATTCTAGTATATTTTATAGGATTTAAAGGCTTGATGAAATTTTCAAATGATCTGAAGAGATTTTATCTGACTTCAAGGAATGTAAAAGATTTTTATGGGGTATGAAGATTACTCGGCATTTAAAAGAGGGGTTTTAAAATATTTTATTGCTTGCATATTCTAGAATTTCAAAGAATTTTATGGAGTTGTAAGAGGTTTCAGGAAATTGATTATGGTTGCTAAAGATTTTAATTATTTTGAAGAATATGATAAGGATTAAACGGATTGCAAGTAATTAGAAAGATATTAGATATCAATTTTTTTTTAAGTTTTAAAAGATTTTTCACAATCGCAACGGTTAAGTTTATGAAAGTAATTAACCTTAGATGAAACAAAGTAAAAGGAAAACCTTCTCGTCATATTATAATATTTCCAAAAATAAAGAAGAACGCAATTTCTTAATTTGTAACTAAATTTGCAACATGAAAACGGTTTTATTATTTTTTGATGTTCTTTTAAATAAAATAAGGAATTACGAACATATTTGTAGGTTTCATAAATAATTTGTTTATATTTTTTTACGGATCCTGAAAGATGAGTCATTCTTAGCACTCTTACACAATATCCGTAAGAACTTGTTTATACGGTATCTGTAAAAAATACTTTAAAAAGTTTAATTTTTTAGGGTATAGTTCACAGAAGTGACTAATCTATTTTTACGGATTCTGTGTAAAAGGGTTTTTACTGCTCTGGTGAAAGAATGCCTAATGTTTTAGTATCGGTGGAAAATAAAATCCAAAATTTTGTTGAAATTTTAAAATATATTTACGTGTTGTTCATGTTTATCAAAAAGAGGTTAAAGGAAAAAAACGAAAAACTTTTTTTTTAATTTTAGATGCAAAGTGACAGAATCGATTTTAACGTCAAATTCTAAATCAGCGATTTAAAAACACTCCTTATAGAAGTCTAAAATATGAATTTGAAATATATATCCAAAAAAGTAAAATTTTGTTTTGGCGTTCATTTTAGTATGTCCAATGCTTCTTTCTTTAAAAAATACTAATGATAAGCGAAAAGTACATGGAAAAGATATAAAAACCGTATTAGACCGAATTTTTGAAAATCAATATTAAACGTTTTAAAAAATAACCAAAATAATTAGTGACAATACGAAACCAAAAACGGCAGACCCGTACAAACTATGAAAAGAATCCAATTCCTTTGACATAACTATCTTATTTCTATTTCTACCTTAATTTTTTTAAATAAATAATAATAATAATTTTTATCATTATTATAAGGCTCTGGCCAGTAGGCGCCTGGACTTCACGTTCGAGGAGTGGAGTTCAATCTCTGTGCCGGTACCTCTGGATATTTTTCTGTGTACCTTAACTAACTTTCTGGTGGTTTGGATCCCTCCTTAAACCGTAAGTGCATCCATCATGCACTTGGCTGCAGCCCAGTCCGGGTATGGTGAGTTAAGAAATTAGGCTTTACCCAAAAAGACAAATAGTCTAGGCGCCAGGGGGGTCCCCGCTACCTTTTTAATTTAGATGGACTTTGACAAGTGTTTTTTATGTATTTTTACCCGCTGAACACGA
>JAAAKG020100346.1:0-15916 GCA_010014905.2 Druon quercuslanigerum | reverse complement strand
CCCTTCTAACTAGGGTCTCATTCACACATTCTAACCATTCCTTCCGCGGTCTGCCTCTGGGTACGCTGCCATTTACTATACCTTGATATACTTGTTTCGTTAGTCATCTATCCTGCATTCTCTCAACATGCCTGAACCATCTTAACCGATTTCTTTCCCAGCTAGGTTCGTCTAAATTTATACCTGTAAAAATTTGCAATTAACGAATGTTAAAAGTACTAATTAAATATAGTAATTATTTAAACAGCAATAATCAGTATTTCTATATCGTAGAGTGTATACTCTTTACCAGTTTTGTTCAAAAAAAAATAAATTAAATTGCTTTAAGTGAAGCACAGTTCTTTTTTCTTAAAATCATCCCCGTGAAATAATGGAATCAGTGAATTGAAAATAATTTGAATGTAGATTTTCCCTAACATATATAAATATAACAGAACAGAGAAGTAATTTTAAGAAAAAAAGGACTATTCTTTTCTTAGAGATACTAAATTGAATTCTGTAAACTATACAGGGTATACATTCTGATATAAAGAAATAGTAAATAATAAGCGATATAATGTAAGGCATCCGAAAAAGTAGATTTTTCTCCACCTTCTCGACGAAAATGTTCGAGTGAGTAAATGAATAAATAATTGCGAAAAATATTTAAAAAAAGAATATTACTATTAATAATTTTGAATTGTAACATTAGTTGCAGGAAAGCATAAGTTTTAATGATTTAGAGGAAATAAAATTGTTCAAAAAATTTTTATTTGTTAATAAATTGCTAAATATCCGTAAGAAAAAGATATTACTCTCGACCTCCATGAATTGTGTCATCAATTTCAGAAAATAATAACTTTTTACGATTTTAAAAGAAAACATTTTCTTAAACAGATTAAAATTGTTTAAGTAAATGAAATCATGTCAAATAATTACCTTATGTATTAAACAAGATTTACTTCTTTTGACATTCATTAACTTTATACAATTTATCCCAACAGATAATAAGTTTTACGGCTAACAGGGGAAACACATTTTCAAAACGAATAATAATTGCCTAAACAATTAAAAATTATTTAAACAATACTTGAAAAGCCTTAAATCATCGACTAAAAATTATTCATTTTGCAAAAATTTCAAGAAATACAGCTTTTAGCATGGATTTGACAGAAAATTGTTATTTTGCATTTTTTTGAATTTTCCAGACACAATAAAAAGGACTTGGTAAGTCAAAATTTCCCATTTAAAACCCCGTTTAAATACACAAAGATTATTTTAACAGGCTTCACAGTCCAAAACGCTAGTCTTAAGAATAGGAAAAATAGGGATTCAACCAAATAGTTGAATTTCCAACCAAAACAGATTAATTTGATACAAGAGATGAATTTAAAAATCGAAATAAGAAGATGAATTTTTTAAAAAAGGTGACTTTTATATCTAAAAAGATAAGATTTTAACCAAGAAAGATTATTTTTTAACCAAATAGTTAAATTTTAAAAACGCAAACAAATTAATTTAGGCCAAAAAGTTGCATTTACGAACAAATAGTCAAACTTTCAAGTCAAAGACATGAATTTTTGTACTAAATTGTTAAATTTCCTGCCTACAAAAACCAATTTTAAAAAAAATAAATAAATTACTTTATCTAAAAACCGTTGTACTTTTAACCAAAGAGTTGAATATTCCAGCCTAAAGGACGAATTTTCTAGACGAAAGTTAAGTTCTCAACCAAGAACTTTTTTACCAAAAATATTTTTTATCCAAAATTACGAATATTTAACTAAGCCGTTTAAATTTCCAACAAAAATATTACTTTTTAACAAAATACTTAAATCCTTACAAAAAAATTGGAATTCTTAACAAAATAGTTGATAGTTTAAGAGATAAAATTACAAGACATGATTCATTTCATACCAATAATGAAATAATTAGATTTTTAGTTTGAAAAATTAATTTTGATCTGAAAAGAATCAAGTTGTTAATAAAAACGACTAATTTTCACTTAAAATGGAATTGTTCAATTTTCACTTAATACACTTAATTTTCGACAAAAATTTAAAATTACAATGAAACAGTTAAATGTTTAAACAAGTAGTAGAATTTTCAACTAATAGAAATTAATTTAAACAGTTAAACAGTTAAATTCTCAACCAAGAACTTTTTTACCAAAAACATTTTTTATCCATAATTACGAGTTTTCAACTAATCCGTTAAATTTTAAAACAAAAAAGATTACTTTTTAACAAAATACTTGAACTCTTACAAAAAATGGATTTCTTAACAAAACAGTTGAATTTTTTAGAGATAAAATTTCAAACGAAAAGGAAACTTTTCAAGAGAAAAATTAAATTTGAAAAAAGTTGTTTAAAACAATATTGTTGAATTTCATACAACACATGATTGATTTGAAACCAATAATGAAATAATTAGATTTTTAGTTTAAAAAGTTAATTTTGAACTAAAAAGAATCAAGTTTTTAATAAAAGCGACTAATTTTTAACTTAAAGTGGAATAGTTCAATTTTCACTTAAAACATTATATTAATTTTAAATATAATTAATTAATTGAGTTAAAGCAGTTTAATTTTTAACAAAAACGTTACTCTTGCAATAAAAATTATTGAATTTTTAGTTAAAATAATTCTACTGAAATTAATTGTCAACTAAGTAGTTTAACTAAAAACGAACAATTTTTGACCAAAAATAAAGTATTTAAATTTTCTGCAAGTGATTTTTTTAAAGAAAGATAGTAAATATGTAACTAAAAGAATTAATACTTAATAAAGTAGCTGCATTTTTAACTAAGAAAGATAAATTGCCAATGAAAAATTAATTAGTATAATTTCCCAATCTTTAGCCACTAAAACCAAAATTTAATGAAGTAGTTCAAATTGAAGCAAGTTGTTAAATTTTTAACCGAAAAAAGGGCATTGTCAATGAGACATTAAAAGGTATAATTCTCAACTAAAAACGGCCAACTGTCAACTGAAAACAGAATAGTTTAATTTTTAGTTAAAACGATAGATTTTTGATGTCAAAAAAAAGAATTTTCAATAAAACAGTTAAATCTTTAAACAAGTAGTAGAATTTTTAACCAAAGAAGATTCTGATCATTCAGTTTCCATTAAGTGCAAAAAACGATAAAAGAGCCGACATTGTTTGAAAAAAGTGAAAAAAGTCTGTATTTATAGTAGATGCTTTACTTGTAAAATAAATTCACTAATTTAATTTTTTTTTCAAAATAACAATAATTTTTATTCACATTTACAGAATATGTTTCATTTAATTTTATTTCCATTGAAAAATGTCTTTCCTCCTAAATTTTACAAAGTCACTTTTAATTAATTCCAAAGTTGTAAATAAATTGTATTAATTGTAAAATAGTCGTTAAAATTGCTTCACTTGTCATGCACCCCTGCAGTTTTCAAATTGTATGCGTCAGTCTGCGCAGACCAGAATAAACAGTTGAAAAGTATATAAATTAATTAGTTTATGAAAAATTTACGCTTTGATGAATAGACTATTTCGAAATACATAGCTCGACGTCAAGTAATAATTTAGTTTAATTTCGTGTCGCTGAGCAACAGAGGAAAGAGTTCTCACTGAAAATTTAATAACGGAATCGCACCTGTTCCGAACAGTTCACGAAGTATGGAATATTGCAACGAATTCCTGCCTGGTTTTCTACATATATAAGTGCATCAGTATAAGTGGCATGTATCTTCACCAGTGTTTTTGTGCAGAATTTTAAATAGAATGGTTTGAATATAAAAAAATTTTTGAATTTGAAATCCATGCAAAGCGAAAAATAAGGGTGGAATCCTGATTCACTAAATTCTTCTAAAATTTATGCATTTTTGTGTTTTTCTTAATTAACTCTAAAGACTTTTAAACTTACTCTGAATTAAAAGGCGTTTTACGAAATTCTTTCGAATTATCTTGTAATTTTCTCAATTAATTTCAAATTTAATGAATTCATTGGATTTTATATACGGGAGGCCAGGGCTAAGCGCGCGCAGTTTTCGCATCACAATTTTTTTATAACAAAATGAAGCTTTAAAAAATCATTGATTCAGCTTGAAGGACTGATATTTAAATTACAATTTTGAAAAAAGATTCGATTGTCTATGAGAAAAAAATGAGAAAAAAAATAAGTTTTAAAGGTTTAAATTATTTAATTCCAATAACAATCATCTCTTATAATAGGGTGATTCCAAAATATTCCATTTGGCTTGGTTACCTGCACTAAAAAAATTTTTTTTTAATTTCTTGTTTTTAGAGTTTATAAATTTTCATGAATTTAAATTTTTTTACAATCTGGGAAAACTCTTACCAATCTTTTGCAGATTTTAAACAATAATTTTCTAAGATATAATTTACATATATAATTCACTACTGTTTTCGGAAAAAATTATAAATACCTTTGTAAACAGGAGAAGACTTTTTTCGGTTACATAAAAAACTACCCAGTGACCTAGAAATCAAAATTTGATTAATAACGAATTTAAAGAGTTTTTATTTTTGTATTTAATGAAATTATCTTTATTCATCTTGGTATAATATACAATTTCTTGTGTTTTCAATTTTCATTCCACGGGCATGTTAATTCTTTTTCTAGTGTATTCCCAAGTAAAAATAATTCGTCTTGGCTAAGTCGCCATCCAAGACATAGTCAAGATATAGCCAAGACGTTTTTATAAGTCTCGCCCCTGGCCGCGAGCAAGACTTTATTTTTTGTCTTGATTTGAAATTTTTCGTCTTCAAGCCAAACGCAAGGACACCGAAAACAAAAGGCTATCAATACCTCCGAGGGTCATCACTAATCCGCTTTAAATTTCACAGAATGTTTATATTATTTATCTCGATAGTAATTATTTTCTATGCATTAATCATTTTGTTAAACATGACTAATTATGTTCTTAAGATGGCAAATTAAAAAATTTTATCCATTTCTTCCTATCGCCAACAGTTCACTAGATGCTTGTAGAAAATCTCAGTTTTTATCTTTTCGCGGAAAATTTTATATGCATGTACTATTTGAGCCTGACTGGTTCCGAATTTTGAATAAGCGTATCATTTATTACAATATTAGAAGTTCTATCGTTCTTATAATTTTAATCCCTAGCAGATGTTAACTCTGGACCCTGGACAAAAATGAAAGCCCTAAATTGGTTTTATAACTTTCTTTAGAAATTTTTTTTTATTTCTCAAGACTTAAACTTCTCGTTTTAAGACCATAAACATTAGTCATAAACTCAAGACTTACGTTTTCGACTCCTAAGTCTCGCCCTTGACCGCCAGCGAGACATAACCGCCTTGGAGACGAACTCAAGACGAGCCAAGTCGAACTCAAGACGAAGTATTTTTACTTGGATTTCTATGCTAAAAGAAGTCTACTCATAGTTCGAAAAATTTCGAACCACAGGCTCCTAGTCCATTTTTGTCACTGGAAAGTTTTGAAGTACCCGAAAAAATTAATTTTTTCATTTCGAATGTGTTAGTTAAAGAGGAATCATCTTTTCGAAAATGATTGGTTAAAATACGACAAAAATTGTGGTGAAAAATAAATGTAATCTGTCGGGCATTCAATAATTTCTTTGGTAAAAATCTGTTTGTTTTGTTGAGAAATTAACTATTTCAGAAAAAGAAGATACTTAAATTTTTGTATTAAAAATTTATCGTTTACTTGAAAATGCATCTTTTTGTTTAAAAATTAAACTACTTGTTTGAAATTTACGTTAAATTTGACTATTAATTTATGTTTAAAAATTGGTCTTTCTTAATTAAAACTTAGTTTATTTTATTGAAATTAATCTTTTTGATTGCAAGCACACATATTTTTCTGAAGGTTTATTTATTTTGTTTAAAATTAAAGTTTTCAGCAGAAAATGAATCTTTGCTGAAAGTTTATGAGTATGGTTTAAAATTCAACAATTTTGTAAAAATTAATCTACTTTGTGGAAAATTAAAACTTACTCTTAAAAATTTGTTTCCTTTTAAAATTGTAACTGTTTTATAGAAAATTCGCTTTTTTTATTGAAAATTCAATTATTTTAGAAGAAAATAATTGCTTTTAGTTAAAATTTGTAGCTTAGTTGAAAATGTATTTTTTTTTTAGTTTCAAATTTAACTGCCTGTTTGAAATTTGAACTACTTTCTCAAAAATTCAGTTTTCTGATTGAAATAAAATATTTTCTTATTAAAAAATTCACCTTTTTTGTTAAAACTTACTTTTGGTAGAAACTTAATTTTTTGAAATAAAAACTGTAACTACTACATTTCTTATTATAAATTTATTTTCTTTAGTTGAAAATTTAACGATGTGATTGCCAATTCATATATTTTGTTAAACAGTCGTATTTTTTCATCAGAAAATTGATCTTTGTATTTGAAAGTTCGATTAATTGGTTAAATTAATTTTAATAAATTCTTTTTTCCAATCTAAGTACCTATATAATTGTATTTTTTATTTTTTATTTATTGTATTGTATACGTAATTGTAGATTAAATTTCATCTGCTTGGCTTGAAATTTAAATAATTTACCCAGAATATTTTTTTTCGAAAAATAATAATCTTCTTTGTTTTTTTTTTAAATTTAGGTATTCAATCAAACAATAATATACCTTCTTGAAAATTAAACGCTTTTGTTAAAAAGTGTCCTTTTTAGTTAAAAAGTCAAAGTTTTTGTTGAAAATGAATATTTTTTGTTTAAAAACTCATCTATTTCGTTCAAAATCTGTCTGCTTTTGATTACTTTAACTGTCTTTAAAATAAAATTAAAATTAATTTTAGTTGAAATATCAACTATTACATTTTTCCTTAAGAACTGATCTCTTTTGGTTATAAATTAATCTACTTTGAAAAAAATTCAACACTTTTTTAAAGCCATTTTTTCTGTTGGAGAGTTTTTGTTTTAATTAAAAATTCATCTCTGATAGAAAATTTAACTATTCTGTTGAAATTGAAACTTGATAAGTGATTAAATTGATTGGTTATGAAGAATTTTTATTTTGCCATTAGGGTCTTATGAATATATTTAATCAGAAAACTTTTATAAAAGTTTAATTGGCAAAGGTTTCGGCTACGTTTGGCGGTCATTCTCAGTGCTAGATATTTAATTAAAAATAGGTTTTTTCCTTAAACAAATAAGATTTAAAAAAAATAACTTATGCCTGAAATTAGTGAAAATTTGTACAATTAAAAATTCTTTGTCATGGTTTCGACTTGAATTGCCCCCAATCAAGAAATGCTGAAGTCGAAAAGATAGACTTCAGCACGTCTCAGTTTTGAGAAGAAGCTCGACTAGAAAGTTACATTTTTGATTATTTTGAAGACAATTTTGTAATTAAAAATAACTAATTTAATAATTACAAATTTTTTATTCGTCAATTTTAATCGTATTTATGAATCGAAAAAGGTTCGACCATCTTAGCCAAGACCAGGCTCGTTTTGAGACAAATAAACGTCGTGTCAGCCAAGACAAGGCTCAATTTTAGACAAGTTAACTTTGTCTTAAGTCCCGCGACCATAAAATTAAGACAAAGGGTTATGTCTCGACTCTGTTTTGAGACTCAGCCAGACACCGATGTCTTGGAGACGAATTGAAGACATCACCAAGTCGAACTCAAGTTGAAGCATTATCACTTAGTTATTCATCTCTCTCTTTATATTTCTTTCTCCGCCTCTCGATTAGCTCTCTCTCTCTCTCTCTCTCTCTCTCTCTCTCTCTCTCTCTCTCTCTATGTTCTTCCCGTTTCGTTGCAGAAGGTGAGCTGCTCGTGGGTGAAGTATAAACACTCCGTAGTCCCACAAAACCAATGTTAACAAGATTCACAAGCACGTTGAACAGAATCATACCACTTTATAAATTAAAAGGAAGTTAATAATTCCAAGGAAACAAAGGGAAATACGTCTAAATTAAAAAAAAGTTTTTGAGAATGTAAAAAGAATTATGAAGAAAGCTAAAAGAACATTCTAATAGGTACTACAGTTTAAAGAAATTAGAAAATAAAATAAAAAGCACTTTTATTTTTCAAGGGACTGCAGCAGTAAAGCTGAATCACAACATGGTCCTAAGGACGAAAAAAATCTGAAAACATGTTCTCGCTACGAACGCAGTGCGATTGAGTGAACCAGACGCCGAGGCCATTTTGTAATTCAGTTTTACTACCGCAGACCCTTTAAAAATTAAATTGTCTTTCTTCCGATTTTATAATGTCGTTAAAGTATATATTAACCTCTAAGAATATTCTTTTAGGTTTCTTCGTGATTTTCAACATAGCCGATGTCTTATTACCATCCTTTCAAACTATAAATGTGGGGCTTCTGCTCAACATGCTTGTGAAGTTTATGAATATTGCATTTGTGGAATTATGGAGTGTTTTTATTTTACCCGCAATCAGCTCACCTTCTGCAACAGAACGGGAAGAAAACACAGAGAGGGAGTTCATTGAGAGGCGAAAAGAGAAACAAAGAAAGAGAGAAAGAGGGAGACAGAGGAGCTCCACGACATGGAAACCCTAAGTTCATGCATAATTTCCTTCATTTTAATCTTATTGGTTTAACAAAAAAAATATTCTAATCAAATGTCTGGCACCGAGGAGGGGCCCTATCTGTTGCCGAAACGTTTGCTAATTTACTTTTTATAAAATTAACGTTTTATTAATAAATATATTCATAAGATTCTAATGTCAGTATAAAAATTCATTATAAATATTTTAATAATTGGCGCACTCAGATCTGATAGTTGGCAACAAACCACTATGAATGTAACAGAACGATCAAATTGATATTTTAAAACGAAAATTCAAATTTTTTGATATAAATTCATATTTTTTCGTTGAAAATTCAACCATTCGGTCGCAAATTGTAGTATTATGCTGAAACTTAGCATTTTTTTGTTAAAAATTTAATTTTTGTTTTATGTGAAATATTTTTGTATGTATAAATATGAAAATTTCCTTTTTGATGAAGAAGCTGTCTCTCTGATTTAAATTTCAACTGATTGGTTTGCCATTAATCTGCTTTATTAAATATTTGATCGATTTTTTTTAATGTACTCTTTTTGGTTTTTGATGACTTCAACTCTTTTTCCTTGAGAATTCACCTTCTTGGGTTAAAAAGAAAACTACTTTGTAAGAAATTAAACCAATTTTTTAAAAACTTATTTTTTTCTGTAACATCCTTCATTTCAATTGAAAATTCATCTCTTTCATTAAAAATTTAACTATTTCAGTTAAAGATTTATTATTTAGGTTGAGAATTTATTTCTTTTATTTCCAATTTTACTGTTATGTTAAAAATGTCTTTTCTTCTGGAAAATTAATATTTGAAATGAAAATATTTTTGGATGAAAAATTTTTTTAGATGAAAAGTCAATTTTTTTGTTTAAAGCTCTTGTATTTTGTTAAGTTAGAAATTCTACGGAAATTCCGGTTGGAAATTCCGTTGAATTTCCGTCAAAATTCTACTCTCTTTTCGCCTGCAATTTTCAGCCTGTAATGGGATCTGGAAGTTCCTGTAAAAAATTTTACTATCTGTAATGCTACCTTAAGTCGACTCCGGAGGTAACCAAGAAATCTTTCTCATGATCAGTCATTAAAAAATAACCTCCAAGACCACCGGGTCTTAAAAACATATCTTCCTCGAGGAAGTTGAGTTTTAAATGAACCTAGGAGGGCACCAACCAATTATGCACATGACTCGTCATTAAACAATAACCTCCAAGTGCACCTGGTGTAAAAAATACATCTTCTTCGGAAAAGTTGAGTTCTAAATGAACCTTGGGGGTAACAAACCAATTTCTTTCATGATCCGTCATTATAAAAAAACCTTCTACTGCACCAGGTGTGGAAAACGTATCTTCCTCGAGAAAGCTGAGTTGTAAATGAACCTTGGAGGTCAACAACTAATCTGTTTTATGATCCCTCATCATAAAAAAACCTCCAAGTGCACCAGGTGTAAAAAATACATCTCCCTTGAGTAAGTTAAGTTATAATTTATTGGTGCCCTCCAAGGGTCACTTAGAACTTAAATTCCTTTAGGAATATGTTTTTTACACCTTGAGGTTTTTTTTATAATGACGGATCATGAAAAAAATGGGTTGGTTACTTCCAAGGTTTATTTAGTACTTAACTTCCTCGAGGGAGACGTGTTTGTTACTCCTAGTGCACTTGGAGGTTATTTTATAATGACGAGTCATGCATAAAATTGGTTGATGTCCTCCTAGGTTTAGTTAGCACTCAAATTTCTCGAGAAAGATATGTTTTTTAAATTTGGTGCACATGGTGGTTTTTTTTATGATGACGGACCATGAAAAAGATTGATTGGTTACCTCCAAGGTTCATTTAAAAGTTTGTTCAGATCTGTATCTTTGTCCGAGAATTTGTAATATAGTACCGTATTTAGCCTATCCGAGAATTTATTATTTAAGCTTGAGTTGAGATATTAGCGAAGATCTTTTAGAGCCTGTAAACACTTCTGTTAACCTTTAGAATTTGGTTCCTATTTTTACCTTCGATTCATGAATTTGTATTTCTACTCATTCCAGTGCCAAGTTGTTTGGCCTAAGTCCTAATGGGTTTTTAAACAATAGCCTTCGCACCACGCCTACGTTTACTCTGACCTTCGACGACACCATTTAGAAATTTAGGATTAGACAGCATTTGCGCTTTCAGATTTTACTAGCTTATTTTTCTTACCCCCACTTTTGTGCTTCATCCCTCCCAGTTTAGGAATGAACCTGCAACTTCAGTTGCACTAGAGACGTTGGCGGATACACTCTATTGTAAAATTCATAACGAATATCATTCTGCATGTACTTGTACCTTATTAAACGATAGTTAATAACAAACTCCGTCTACTATTTAATCTATCCAGTTTTCAGGGATAATTATCATATCAAAGTAACAAGAGTTATCACCTCTATTATCAATCTATAATAATCGAGGAAGTTGGTCTATTCCCTTAAAAACGAACCTTCTGGGCTATCAATAGCTCAATAGACTCAACAAAGTTATTGTATAATGAAGTCATGCACAAAATTGGTTGATGCCCTCCTAGGTTCATTTAGAACACAACTTCCTCGAGGAAGATGTGTTTTTTACACCTGTTGCAAACTATATTTGATGGAACGGCGGTCATGACCTATCGGAGTTGACTTTCGGTAGCATTACTGATAGCAAAGTTTTTGGTAGGAACTTCCAGATCCCATTACAGTTTGCAAATTGCAGACGGAAAGTTAGAGGAATTTCTACGGAAATTCGACGGAATTTACAACCGGAATTTCCGTAGAATTTCCGTGGAGCGCTTTCCGGGGAATCTTTCCACGGGGGAAAGTAAATTTTTCGAATGAAAATCTCTATTAGTCTAAATTAGCTAGAGTAATAATCCACAATTTTATGTAGTCTAGAGTAATTCTATACAATGTGGGTAACCTTAGGTAATCCAGAGAAATTCTTTAGATAGAGGTAGTCCAGGATACCTCCTGTAATTCAGGCTATTCCACCTTCAATGACTCATTATGACAAACGAGATATTTCGGGTTTCAATCGTACCTGAAACTGAGGTATCAGGTTATCGTTGTTCTTATGTATACTTTTTACGATGCCTGTGATTGGCTAGAGCGCCTCACCATGGAGACAGGACGCACCGGATTGGCCAATCAAGTCTTATTTAAAAAATCCGGGGGGACGGAAAGCCAAATCGGATTGTTATGATAACCGTTGTCCCTATTGATGTTATTATGGTGCTTTAAAATTTCGAATGCTTCTCTATGTTTTCTTAGAAAAATATTGTGGCTTTTTGCGATGACGGTTAATTTATCAAATAAAATATTATGTTTTGTTTCGACGTGATGTTCAGCTAGTGCTGATTGCGTGAAATGTTTTAGTCTGACTTTACTCTCATGTTTCTTTATATTTTAGCTCACCGCTCTCCCGGTTTCTCCAATATATACTTTGCAACAAGAACAAGGGATTTTTTATAATCCTGGATCACTGAGTGGTGTCTTTTTGTCTTTAGTGTTGTTTAGCAGTTGTTCTATTTCCTCAGGTTGTTTAAATATGGTTTGGATGTTGTATTTGTTGAGAATTCTTCCCATTTGTTTCGTGACACCTTGGATGTACGGTAGGATGGTGGTCATTTTTCTCTCTCTTTCTTTATTAGGTTGTGTTGAATTGTTTTCTTGGGTGTATTTTCTTATTGCTTTATTAATTTATTTGATTGTTTAATCGTCTAGTATTAGGATTTGTTTAAAGTTTTGTAATTCCTTTTGTAAATTACCTTCATCTCTTATGAAGACAACTCTGTATACAAGGGAGTTGATGCCTTAGTGTTTTTGAGATAAGTGATGATGAGAGGAGGCATGTAGGCATCTGTTTGTATGGGTGGGTTTTCTGTAAACATCAAGTCCTAATGTATTATCCGATTTTTTTGGAACTATTACGTCCAAGGAAGGCAATTTTCTATCTTGCTCAATTTCCATGGTGAATTGGATCTTAGGATGCAATTGATTAATGAAATCGAAAAACTTATTTAGTTCATTTAGTCCATGTCGCCAGATGACAACAGTGTCTTCTGCGTAACGGAACCAAAATTCCGGTTTGAGCTTGAATTGATTGAAGATTTTGGTTTCTAGATGTTCCACAAAGATGTTCGCTATTACAGGTGAAATTGGAGATCCCATTGCTGCTACTGAGGTTTGTTAATAAAATTGGTTTTTGAAAGAGAAGTAAGTATTATTGAGACAGTGCTCTATCATAGGTGTGAGCTCGGAGGGGAAGTTTGCAAAAGATTAATTAATATTAATTGTATCAGATATTGCTACTTTCGTAAAGAGAGATATTTAAACATTACCTGATACCTCAGTTTCAGGTTAGCCCTGAAGAAGTGAACTGAAATGTTCACGAAACGTTGGTAAAATTCGTAGTTTTGTACAAGATTGAAACCCGAAATATCTCTTGTCTCATATTAAAGAATTGTTTCTCGATGGAAATCATGCGACACATGTCTAACAGATTTTTGTTTGACCTCTAAAAAGATTCTTAAAGTCATTTTAAAATTATAGTTAATAAACTCATTATTTAGCAATAAGAATTTTTTGCCTATTGTATCTAAAAAAAATATATATATATATCCCCCGTAAATTGTTATAGAGTTTAATGATCTTCTTTTTCACAAGGTACTAAACGTGCAGTTAACCTTTTCTTAGACAAAAAGCATTCGCGGCATTATATTATTAAGCTTAATAGCTAATTATGGTAAAAACTTCTTAAGAAGTTTCCTGTTCCTCCCTGTTTCACTTAACTTATAATCCTCCCAGTAACTAACTATATACGTAGATATACTTCATACCAACGAACTATATACAGATATATATAATAGATGGAATATACTTCCTCCTACAACCACTGAAATAATCAGATGCCCTCGGGATTCCTGGCTTTTTATGTCCGGCGTCCCTCCTTCGTTAAAGTATCACTTGGAGCCTGAAATTCAATTTTTCACATTTCCTGAATCACTTTTCTCCGCATATATAGAATACGCGAAATAGACTAACCAGAAAAAATTTTTGAAATTAGGACAAGTAAAGATGAAATTGAAAAGTCGGATAATGATATGGTTCTGATTTTATATGATAGTAGAGCATTCAGCGCGCTTAGCACTCACTAATTGTCCTTAGCTTTACAAAAATGTGATGAAATCTTTTTATTTTTTCTTAACATCCTTGAAATTCATTATCAAAAATAACAAAAATTTTCTAACATGAAATAATAATTAGTAATATAAAGTATTTAAACTAATTTCTACAGAATCTATCGTTAACTTAACTCGAATTTTTTTGACAAATTTTAGAGTCTTCAAATAAGTTTGAACCAAAATTTTGAGCTGGAGCTTTGCATTACATGAAAAGTTCTATGAATAGAAAAATATTTGTAGAAGATAAATCGCTAAAGTTACTAAGAAATTTTATTCATGGACTCCCATCACAGTTGTACATCTGTACAATTTAATATAAATTATCGACTTTTCTATGGTTTCGGAAAGCTAAAAAAATTTATATTCTAATATTATATTTATAATATTAAAAAAATTTAATATTCGCAATATTTAAAAATAATTATGTGAAAATTTTTAGTAAAGCTTTTAAGCAAAGAGATCAATTTTCAGTATGTTATTCCATCCGATTTTGCGATACACTAGTTTCACAAAAATAGGAAAATTAATTTTTTTGATATAAAATTGATATTGGTATTATATTGGTTTAATTATCAATTATGAAGAATAATATTTCACCAAAAAAGTAAAATTTTCTACTAGCAAATATAACTTTTAGTTACAAAAATTAAGTTACAACAAAAAGAATAAATTTCAACAACAAAAAAAAGTAAAATCTTCAAGCATGCCTACATAATTTTAATCAGACATTTTTCATCACGTATTTTTAACCGCAAAACATCAAATTTTAAACAAGATGAACCCTTAACTAAAAGTAATAATTTTTAACAATTTATTTTAAGTTTTTACCGAGTAGTTGAATTTTCAACTAAAGGAGATACATTATTAACGAAAAATGTAATAGTTGATTTTTCAAGCTATCTAAGAGGATAACTTTCCAACCCTGATGAATAATGAAAAATAAGAATATTTCTTTATAAAATAGTAAAACATTCATCCAAGCACTTTGATTTGTTAACTAATGAAGAGAACTTTTGGAATGGTTGAACTTTGAACCTAAAGAATTTATTTTCCACAAAAAAGTGACATTTTTAACCTAAAAAAGGGGATTTTTACTAGGTACAACCAAATTATAGATTTTTTTACAATACTGACGAATTTTAAAAACAAAAATATAAATTGTTAACAACCAGTGTAGTTTTCTAGTAAAATAGTTATATTTTTATTATAATGATGGATTAAAAAGAAAACCATTTTTTTTATAAAATAGTTCAATATTCATTCAAGCACTTGAACTTTTAGCTTGAAAACAAATTTTTGGAATAGTTACATTTCCAGGCAAAAGAATTTATTTAAAAAAATGTAATAGTTAACATTTTTACAAAAAAAAAATCTTGAATAAAAATTTTTGAAAACAGTTGAATTTAACCAAAACATTCGACTTAACGAGAAATAATGAAACAAAAATGCAATAAAATCATTAATTTTCTGCAAAATAGTTCAATTTCCTACCAAAATATATAAATTATAAACCTCAAAAGACGAATTCAATCAAAATAATTAAATTTTGTACCAAAAAAGACGCATGCAAAAAAGATCAATTTTATATCAAAATAGAGGAATTTTTAAACAAAATATTTGAATTTAAAAAAAAAGAACTTTTTGTCTAAGTTGTTCTACTTTCATCTTAATAATAATTAAATTATAAGATTGAATCTAGAGCAAAATATGATAGTATTCAACCAAAAAGGTATATATCAACAAAAAATATTTGGATTTGCTTGTTGGGTTTTATTAACTCACTCACTTTTTTATTTCAAAATACACACTATAATTGAGACTGCACAAAGTTAGTATGTTGTACTACGCAATATTTGGAGAAATTGGCTTTATGGAAAATATCGTATAAACGATTTAATTGAAGCGTTAGTAATATCTTGAATATAGATACTGATACCTATAATTTCTATAAATTTAATATATCGCCATATAAGTATTGATAATGCAATTAGATTATTTATATGTCTCCGCGATCTACTTTATGTTAAAAATTATGTACTCCTTTACGGCAGCAAGTTTGTATCCTGAACTTTCTCCTTTGTGAAATTTAAATTGAGATTTTTTACTGAATTAGAAAATACTTTACCTGTAATAATGCCAAGATAATGTATAAAGTATAGAATACTTCAAAATTAATGTAACATTAAATGTTAAGGTATGCAGTTGAATTTTAAAAAATATTGATCAGTTTTGCGAG
>JAAAKG020100324.1:0-15916 GCA_010014905.2 Druon quercuslanigerum | reverse complement strand
GACAAGGAGGACGGGTTGCCCGGAGCGGGTGCTGGTCGGGGGGCAGAGGGTGGAAGCATGGGTGGTAGGTAGGTTGTAGGGGGGGGGGGGTAGTTTTTGAAATATACTGTATAAAATTCAAATTTTTGAAGTTTTTCACAATTTATATTGGAATTTCAAGACTGATTTAAAAATTCTAAAGACTGGTTTCGATGACTCGAGTAAAATTTTTATAATTAAAAACAATTAATTAAAAATAATTAGTTTCATTGTAGACTTCGGATTTTTCTAATCCAAATGCTACGATAAATACTTAAAATTTTATGTTGATTCCATTTCACTATTTCATGTTGAAAGTAAATTTCAGGAGAAAACATGTGAGTAACATCCAATGCAATAAAAAATGTGACTTTTAAAGGCGTAGTTCATCCCTAAGTAAAGTTAGTCTTATGTAATAAAAATACTTCATACAATTTTTGTTGCATTTCCATTTGTTCTCGATGTATAGTATTAACTGGAGCGGCCGTTCCGTAGCGACGAAGCCGCCGCCACAGACGACAACTAGTTTCTAATAAATATAATAAAAATGATTTAAAATAGAATTTTTACTAATGTTATTATAATATAAATCTGATTTAATTAAAAATAATTATTAAATTATTAAATAAAAGTGATGATTATTTATTCAATAAACAAATTTAAGTATTACATTAATGAACTAATAAAATATTAATAATTACCTGTTTATTAAAAACATGTTTTTTAAAATATTTAAATAAAAGTCTAACCTACTTAAAACATGATTGCAAAGGAGCTTGCATAGTATTGGAGTAGTGGGGAGATCTCGCTGAAAGATAGTGCAGAGAGGGGGGAAGAGCATATACATGTTTTGCTTTGCGCAGGAATAGTGGGGATATTTGAAGAGAAGTCAAGAGAAATGGCGATTACAGAGAGAAGATATACATAGTATACTTGTAAGAGATAAAGAGAGACAGAGATTTCCGTTCGTACGTTCGGTCGTTTTGTTTCAATTCACTCCCGGCCCAAAAGAAGTTTCACTTCAAAAATGGTTGAGTCAGGGATCTTGGAAAGAGTTTTTAGATTCTGAAAAGATTTTGAGGGAGTGGAAAAAGTGATTCCACATGCCCTTTTTTATTTATTGATAATTAATAATTCATTATTTGTACTTGCTTATTATTATTTATCGTCTGGAACTAAAGTACCCCTGTTCAAGGGCTATATCTAAACTCATGTATATCTCTGATAGTATCGTCCAAACACGGAGTTTGTAAATCATTTTTTCTATCCATATTTTTGTTACGAAAATTAATAGACAAAAAATAAGTTTTAAGCCTTATTACGATCTTGTAAATTTGTTGCGTAACATTCTTATTAATAAAATTTGACAAAATTAACAAATACACACAAAACTATAGATACCTTTTTCATCACTCCGATGGTACGCAGTACATTGTTACCATGGGATACAGTTTTCTTCATTATCGATAACACAGGGTTCTTCAGTCGAAAGGTCGACATTCGTAAGCTGCGTGTAAAGTTGGTAAAGTGTCATAAACGTGTTGAGTGCTTCATGGTGCGTATTTTATTATTATTTTTCAATATGTTAAGCATGATACAGTTCTAAATTTCATATTCTCGTTATTATTTAAATATTAAAGGAAAAAGAATTCTCTTGAAATGAACGTATGAGGTCTGTGGTATGTTTTTAATTTTAACACATAACCTCCTTTCTAAATTTGTAAAAGCATACACGGTATACAGTTTATATATTATATATAAATATTCTTTTCAGAAAACATCAGATCTATTTATTAATATCATTGGCTCTTGCTTATTTATAAATGTTTCTTTGATAGTTGACAATTGATTTCATGATTAACTTAAAGTTTCCAGTTTTAGGTTATCATTTATTTTGCAAAATTTGAAAAATAAACCCAACACACATAGAGTTCTGCACATTTGATATTTAACTTTTAAAAGCAGAATTTTAGTTATTTTAAATTGCAAATTACTGGAAGCCTAAAAGTTATGTCATATGTTAATAATATTTTAATTTAAAAAATAACAGATGAAAAGAACTAATAATTTCATCAGATTGTATAAAAACATACCATACAAATTTTACTTAAATCGCATACCACATTTTAAAATACTGCAATTTAATTTACTTGTCATTAAAATAAACTGTTGCAGTATTCCATATTACCTATTTTGTAATATATTCAAATTTTTCATTCTAAAATATTTTATGTTATGTACTCATTAAATAAATTAAGCGGCAGAAACCATAAGTTTTAAGTTTATTTATTAATCAATTATAAGAAGGCTGATTTTAGTGTTTTCTTCATTTCCAGAAATAAAAATGAGTTGTCAAAAAGGCAACACACACCGAACAAGACCACAGAAATATCAGAATCGGCACGTTTTCAAAAATGATCTTCACGATAAATCAAAGCAAACAAAGGCCATAAATAACATACAGGTGTGCAATGTATGTGAAAGATGTAAAAAGATCATCGAGTGGAAAATAAAGTACAAAAAATTCAAGCCTCTCAAATCTCTTGTAAAGTGCACAAAGTGTGATCAAAAAGTTATAAAGCATGCATATCATACAATGTGTGGACCTTGCGCAAGGGAAAGAGATGTTTGTCCTAAGTGTGGAGAAAAGGCCGAATTAGTGGAAGGAAAACCTTCATTAGAAGAGCAATTGAAATTGGATATAGAATTACAAGCGATGCTCAAAGAACTGCCAGAAAGGAAACGAAGGACATTCGTTCGTTATATGAATCAAAAAGGTTAATTACTATTAATAGTATTAATTATTTCAAATTAATAGTATCATAATTTTAAGATTTAAGTTTAGTTACTGTAAACTCTTATTTTTTACCACACTGCACTGCGCAGAACTTTCATTTTTTTTTTAATTTATTGAGAAACGTTCGAGGTATTTGTTAATTTAAAATTATTAGAATTTTTTAATTCACCAATGTTCAACTGTGAGCGGTTTCCATTTTGAAAAATACCTTAAATTTTGAAGGATTGAATAAAATTTGTATTCAATTACAAATTCTATTAATATGATATTGTATGATTTAGAATGTTTCAATTTGGAACACGTTAATTTCTAGTGTTTAAAAGAACTGGTTTAATTAGGCGAAGCGTCTCGTTCCGAAACTCGGGATGAGTCGTCAAATATTTTTTGTAAGTCTGTGTAGTCATCCTGAAATTTGTCTCTTTTCCAGCACCCCCAATTTTTCGACACAAGATTAACTTCATTATGTTTTTAGCTATGAACCTTTGGACTTTTAAATTTTACCGTTATATTTTTGAAACATATTTGATTCTGTACCATGTTTAACATTTAAAGTCGAATTGAAAATATGCTAAGGTATTAGCTATTAGCTATTTATATTAATTTTTAATTGTTTAAGCATCACCAATTGCATGGACTCAAATTATTTAAACTTGCAAAATCTCGAACCTCATATCTCAAAACTTTTATTGAAAACATTGCAAATCATCCAATTTCATTGAGCAGTTTAAACATTTGAACCAATTTTAATTAAAATAGTTCAAAATTTAATAATAAATTCTTTAAAAGTCGAAAATTTTGCATGGAAGATTTTAAAAATTCGACTATTTAAAATAAAAATGTAATGTTATTTGTATTTGAACGGCATCTGGACATAAATATAAATTGGATGTTCCACATTAATTCATTTGAAATTGAAACATTTAAACGGCTATCTTCAAAATCAAATATTCCAAATGAATTTTATAGTGTTTAATTTTTTTTTAATGTATTAAATTTCTTTTTATATTTCAGGAAAGAAAAATGACTCCACTGAAGTACCTGACGAAAAACATACCAGATTGAA
Organism: Druon quercuslanigerum; assembly: GCA_010014905.2. NCBI lineage: Eukaryota > Metazoa > Arthropoda > Insecta > Hymenoptera > Cynipidae > Druon > Druon quercuslanigerum. The sequence goes on along the minus strand of JAAAKG020100324.1, from coordinate 12,038 downwards.
TAAAAACAGTGAAAGTTCTGATGACAAAGGAAATGAAGAAAATGAAAAGGCAACGCGAGAAGATTTGCTTGCAAAATTAAAATCACTATCTATGCAGAAAGAAGGCGTTGAGTCTGATTCTGATTTTAGCGATGATGATTTAGAATAATTAAAATAAGTTTAATTTGTATATAACAGTTCCTAATACATTATCGCTGTTTTATATCTAGAAAGTTGTTGATTTCGTTTTTCCTATATAATTCTTTTAAACAATTATACAGTAAATTTAAAAGCAAGTTTTTTATAAATAACCATATCCGCTGCAAGTCACTACAAAAGATCCTTTTAATTTACTTTGAACCATTTAGAATGTAGGTTTCAACAACGTGAACTTAGCTGATTGATAATTTTACGCTTCAGTTTTTTTCTAGTCCTCTACAAAGAAGGCGGTCTCACTCAACAATAAATTTTTTAAACAGCATTTTATTTTTATAATAAATTGTATACTTAATACTTCATAAAATTATTAGCTCATTGATACTAACATGGAGGAGACCGAAAATAAGGCAAAACAACATCAACTCAGCTGTATGCAGCATGGTATTAATATTCAAATAACAATTAATATAACCTATATTGTTATAAACATTTCACAAGTCTTAACCTCCATTGATTTCTGCATTAATTTTGAATTAAATCACTTTTATTCCTTTGCAAAGCATCTCACATATGCTTTCTATTTATGAAGTTGGACTATGATAAGGAAAGCGTTTATTTAATGTGCTCCTTACATCCAAACATTTTACGTGTCCACAGGACCAGGTCCAGTTTATCGTCTTCCAACCCTAACTGGATATATTGGGCACGACCCTTCTAGACGCAGGGGGCCTTCGTATTCAATCAAATCTTTAAAAAGTACAAGTCAGTATGAAGGTGGACCTGGACCCAAATATAATATCGGAGGCTTAACTAACCGTGGAATTGAAAAAAAACCAGCTTACACCATCGGCCTGAAGAAAACCAGTCAAGGTGTATATGTTTTTTATATTGATACACAGAGCCGTTTTATAATTAATTCCATATTTTAATATTGTAACTTAAACATCAAGTCCTGATGTGCTTTAATTTCTAAACGAATTACAAAATTCATGCATATTTTAGAATTTCTTCCTTACTGACTTCATAGTGAGTTTTGAAATATTGCAATCTAAAAAAACATTCAAATTTAAAAAACAGTACAAATTATTCAACGTTAACGGTCTCAAGTATAAAAGAACCATTTTGATTAATAGAAATGTTTCAATTTTGAAGGTTTTGAATATGGATTCATTTAAAATTGATAAAAGTTTTATAATTAGCGATTTATAAACTTTCAAACAAAATTATTTACTTTTTTAAAATTTGGAATATATCATTACACTAACTTGAAAACTTGTTTGTGATTTTCTCTCTAATTTTTTGAAAATAACATTTTCTGTAAGATAGAAACTCCAATGTAAAAGTATTTAAAGCAATTAAAAATATCAACTATTTTTTCTGTTTATTTATACAACAATATATTTTTGTTTCTAGTAAGCCAGAAATATTAATGTTGGAAGCATAGTTTTCTCTGAAATTAACTTTATTTTATGTAAATTATTACATAACAAGGTTGGACTAGAAATAATTGTGTTTTCGTATAATTTTTTTTGATTTCTTTTATTTCTGTTATTGTAAAAACTCACTTTACGAGAAAGCAAATTTATTTTATGTTTGTGACTAAGCAAAGTATGCTCACAAAATGAAAACAAAGAAGTACATAAATAGTTAACAAGTATTTCGCAGCGGTATTGTTTTTTAATCGAAATTATAATAGTCTTGTCAATTCTGATAAATTGCTCTAAACAATTTTTCGAATTTTAGTCAAATGACAACTGATCTTTTTCAGATCCCTTTACGGGCCCAGGTCCACAACAATATCAAGCAGAGAAATGTCCTGCAATGAATAGCCGTAGGCCTCCAGCGTACTCTCTTCAATTTCGAGACATGAAAAAAGTTGAAGGAAGTGGACCAGGTCCGATTTATTTACTTCCAACTTGTCTTGGTCCAAATTTGGTTGACAAAAAAGCGCAGGGTGCTTATTCAATGTAAGTATACTGTTAATAATTCATCTATAAAATCTGAATTAGTGTTAAAAAAATAATTTCGTCATTTTGAAGCAAATTTGCGGATTGGAAGGCACCAGAATTTACAACTATTAAGTTTTTACCTCATTTTTAAAAGTCGATCAAAAACATTTTTTCATTAAAATCCTACTCAAATTTTAGAGGTATTCCTACAAATAAGAATAAACGGGAAGAACTTCCGGGTCCGGGGGCTTATATAACTGAGAATTACAACGTGGTTAAGCGCAGATGTCCCGCTTATAGCATTACATCTCGCCCAAAAGATCTTTCAAGATGGGAAGGCACTCCCGGTCCAAAATACAATACTAAATTCTACAATGGAAGACGATCTCCAATGTATACCTTTGGTCTGAGACACAGTCCATGTGCTGGAACTCCTATGACGGAAATGGATGATGAATAAATAGACTAAATCTTAATCTTTTGTTCATAATATTTGTTGGTAATTTCTTTCAATTGAAATTAAAAAATGTAATGTAAAATGCCTGAAAGCTTTTGTGAAAATAATAAATACAATGCAGAAAACAAATCTTTGACTTTTGGATCCGTTTATATGTACAAATTAAAAAATATAAGCCTCTTACAATCTGAAAATGCTTCTTTCTCGGCTGATATTCAACTATTTTTAGAAAACTAAAAAAAATGGCGTGACGTAATCTAAGAAGTCTGCAACACAACTTTTGGAATTGTAATTTGATACTTTTTTTTATTTTTCCTGGCACTAATAAATTTAAAACCTAAAATGGCTCCGAAAGATAAAGATGCCGAAAAAGAAGGGGGTAAAAAGAAAGGTCCTAAGCAAAAAAGCTGTGGAGTCAATGGTATGTTTATCAACCTTTCTTAGAAGATAGTTTTTAATTGAGAAAGAACGAAGTTCCTGTTGGTGTTGGATACTAACTGTTTTACGGCATTTTAGATTACACAGAAATTTTAATTCAGTGTACTAATTTGAAAATATGTACTTTAAAAATAATAGTGCCAGCATAAAAGTGCCAATAGTCAAGGACTTTAATCTAAAAAGGTACCATTTGGTATTAGGTTCATATACCCTATATACACAGGAAACCCAAGACTTTAGATAATTCAACTTTTCAGAAATTTGCATATTAAAATATAATTTACTACAGTTTATGAATTTAAAGATAAACTATTCTATCTGATATACATTACTTATTAAATTTTTTATTTGCTTTTGCATTAGCGTAGGTCCTGGCCCAAAATACAAACTGAAAACTGTTGTTGGCTACAATGACCATTGTCACTCTAAATCGCGAAATCCAGCGTATTCAATCGCTTATAAACAAACTGGCGGGAACGGAACATGTGGACCTGGACCACAATACATGTATGATTTATCTGGGAAGCCCGGTTTCAGCATTGGCGCCCGATGGACTTCTACGGGTACGTAAATTTCATACATTTTTCCATTTTCACGTTTTAATATGTTTTTATACAATAAGATATAATAGTGCGGTAATTAACGTTTCAAAATTGACAATTTACAAAGCTGATTCTTTATAGTAAGTTCAAAAAATGCAGTTTTTACCAAAAAAGAATGAAGAGAATGAATACTCAAATATCTGAAAAGAAATTATATTAATTTCCTGTTTTACCCAATTTTCAATCATTATTCCCAGTAATTAAAATTTTAGGATTCAAGCCCTGCAAATTGGTTAATTTTCAATTTGAAGTATTGGAAGCTGAACGAAGAGCATCCAAGGTGGAACCGTTCTGAATATAAAAAACATTAAATATTTAAATACGACTGATTACAAAATAAAATATTCATAATTGTGTTATTTACAATTGAAGGGCCAAAAATCAGAAGGGCGTAACCCTCACTTTTTTCAAAATGCTTTTTTTGTGCCAACAGAATTCTTTAGGAATATGCCCTCATTTTTATATCTTTTAAGTTCCATGCGAAATATTTTTAAAAATTATTTAAAAAATATTCCCATTGTTCCCATTCAATTATTGAATGTGTTTCGTAAAACTGTATGAGGATTTTAAATTAAAAATGTTAAAAATTAATTAATATCAACTAGAATTTTCATAAATTAGTAAATTATAAAAGATTTAAAGTTTGAAATTAAATAATTATTTCGTATTCTGTGTCTAATTGTAGCATACAATTATTCAAAATTGTCAAATTTAATATTGAAAGCCTTGCTATTTTTAAGTTTGAAGCATTGTAAATTTAATTCATCCGCATTAACTTTTTGTTTAATTATTAAATATTCAAAGGGTTGAGGATTAAATAATTTTGGGTTGAATATACGAAATTGTTTGATTTCGATTTGAAACCTTTAAAAATTGTACAACTGTAAAATTAAAGCCTTATTATTCATGCAATTTTAAATTTACACGTCCAAATTGTATAGTTTCTAATTTAAATCGTGCAAAATTGTAGAAGTTTCGAAGCCTTATGACGTCAATAATTTTAAACTTAAAACGTTTTTACTTGAATGATGTAATATTTAAATTTTGAAACTGATTTAATGAAATTTAACCCAGAGTTAAAAAGTGTCAACTAAAAATTGTAGGACAATTTCACTTTGAAATTTTATCCAATCTTACAATTAAAATTAATAATCAGTTTTAAGTTTGAAGCACTTAAAACTTTTAAAATGTCAGTATTCAAAATGCTATAATTTGGCCGAATTCGTTTTAATTCAGACAGGCTGTGCATGCTCAAGTCAAATATAACAATATCAGGCAGGCCTGAGATTGGAAAAGAATACGAAGGTAGGCTCTAAACAGATGACCGTGGGAGAGAGTAAAATGTGTATAAAAACAGTAGTACTTTTTAACGGATTTTCTCAACTACTGTTTACCGATGTTAATAAATTAATATAATATATACACCTCTTCAATAATGTTACAGTTAGATTCAAATAATTTATAAAATGTAATATGTCCTAAAAAAGATCTAGATATGGAGGCCGGGTCGCAATGGCCTCCATATAAAATTATTAAGTTATTAGTATTATAACTTTCAATGTTAGTGACGCAGTTTATCGAACATTTGTTTTATTTTTTGAAGTTGGTACTAATATGATGCATACATTCCATAAGAGTTCATTTTGTGCTTGCGTCTTATGTTAAACCGAAATATGAATTTCTCTTTATGATTAGCAAAGTTGAAAATTTTTGGAAATATTGAGACGAGGTGAGTTAAAATTCAAAAATGTCTGATATAGTACAACGTTTTGTAATATAGTGAATATTATGCACCATATTAGTACCAAATTAAAAAAGAATGAGGAAAAAATAAAATGGGAAGATCACAGTAGTGTTTTATTTTATAATACCATACCATTATAATTTACAAGGCAATGTTACGATTTCAATTCAAGTACTTCTTTTGATCATTGGAAGGTGCCCATCAGTTAAATTTTGATATTATCAAATGAATAATTTTCCCGAAATTTCAATTTTTTAAATTTATTTTTGTAAAACTAAAAAATAATCAAGTCAAACTGACGAAACAAAATTAATCAGGCTTTTGATCCTTTGAAAATTTTAATTTGCCTTTTTCGAATATGTATCAAGCTTTTTTACTAGTTTTTATTTACATTTTATTGAAATTAGTATATACATTCCTCGCTAACATACCGACAAAAAATTTGATTTGGTCTTTCTTGGAAAATGGAATTCATGAAAACTTACCTATAAAATCTAAAAATCCATTCAAAATGTTATTAAAATAATTCCTTAATGGTATGTAATAGTATATGATGTCATAGAATCAGAATTAAGGCATATATTCTTACCGTATACATATGTGCCCTTTATAGTATTTTGCTTACTTAAAACTATGTCAAGAAAATAATGACAGGCGTATCATGTTTTTCCTTTCAGGTGTTTGCGATAATTTTTATGTGACCACCGGAGAACCGACAAGAAAAAAGGGACAAAATTCGCAAAATACGTAATACATTTTTTCAGGATCTTTATACATCATTCAGCCCCCCCCTCACTTTTGATCCTGCGTTATGCTTTTTCCATTGTTCTTAACATGGACAATGATAATTTGACAGGGTCATCCCCCGCACCTGAACACGTATTTTGTGAATGGCCGCAAGTGAAAAATGATGGGTCTGTTATTTCTTTTCTGTAAATGTTTGTCATTATTGCAAAAAAGTGAAACGCTCCATGTCATTATTTTCCTGTCATATTTTCTTGCATGGGTGATCATTGATCAAAATTACCAAATTTTTACAATGTATACACTTTGATACCTTTCATTACTTTAAAAATCGTGCTAGATGTACATCAATTTTAATCATGTTTTTTTTAATGGCTTCCATACAAACTGTTCCTTTTTATGTAAAATGTCTCCTGAATTTTTGTGGAATTTCACGACAATATGTAGGGAGCTGTCATGCCAAATTTGACTAAAAATTACTTTTTTATATTTTAATTGCTGTAGTTAATGAATTATTTTACTTTGAAGTATACCCTTTGTTTTATTTTGAGTTAAATATATTTTCCATATTTTGAACATAATTTAAAAAAAGATTGAGGGTCTCAAGCATTTGTTTTTGCAAAAATGCTTATATTATTTTAATTTCTGTTGTTAATGGATTTTTTCATCTGAGCATAATGCATTTTATTATTTTGTATGCCAAAGTAAAATAATTCGTATTGAAAATATAATAAGCAATTTTCTGCAAAAATCGACTTACGACAGCCGAAAATATTGTTGTAATCCTGCCAAAATCCGGGGACATTTTGACACCAAAATGAGGAATTTATAGGGGAGCCATTTTAGAAAAAAATGAACATTTATTTGGATGGCCCTTGTATACATGCCCTTAATATTTCTCTGTTGTTTAGGAAAACTTTAAAAGTTAACTAAGAAACTGACATTATGAGAACGACAATTATTTCCGAACTCAAGAGAATGATATAAAGGTCTACCATGAATTTTGCATTTTGTGATTTAATTTGGTTTACTTTTCTACTTAATGCATAAAAAGATTTTATCTTCCTGATTAAACTGCCTTTTTCATTACAGGACTGGCATTCTCATTACTGCCTGAGCCCCACAATCTGTCAATTTCTGCCAAATTCATGTTGATAAACGAAATTCAAAGGAATTTCAATTCCACATATGGTAAACGTCCCGGTAATCGTGATGCAATTGTTCTTGCTTTTAATTGCATTCGCATGAATTTAATTTCTATTTGTTATCATAAAGTGCCATAAATAAGTGTGTTTTATCGCGAAATGTTACCTTTAACATATTTTTTTAACAATATATTGAAATTATAACCAAGTTTCACAATAACTGGTACCATCACGATTACTGGGACCTTCACGATTACTGGGCCATTCACCCTAACAGAGAAAAATAAAAGGAGAAAAAACTTATGTTTCTACTGCAATGTCGTAGAATCTATTGTGAAAGGAAAAATTAATCATTTAAAATGTCTTTCATAAGAAATCATCAGCGCAACACTAATTTTTATTATCAGTCATCCATCAAACTGTTTAAAATCATTATATTTTTCCAACATTCAAACAAGAATATCAAAATAATTAAAACTAATTTATTTTCCAAAAATTCAAAAAACAAGTCCTTATTTTTATTTAGTTTATTTTTTGAAATTCAATTAATAGACATTATTGGAAATAACTCTTGAAATTTCAACTTAATAAAAATGAGAAATTCTTGTTTGAATATTGGAAAAATAAATTGTTTGTAAACATTTTGATCAATGATTAATCATGCAAATGAAGCCAAATTGTAAAATAAAAAACTTTTCTTACAATTTGCAAAAATCATGTTGTTTTTACAAAAAAATGTTTGATTTACAAAAAGTTTACGTTGCAAATTCACAAACATCAGAAATGAGATAATAATGATAATATTATGTCTCTAATTTTTCTCATAGGAAAACATTTTTAAGATACTGTTTGATAAAAATTGCAGCAGGTATACAATTTTCTAGATAGATTTTTTTAGTCTTTGGTGGTGCAAAAAGTACATCTATCTTCTTATGCAAAATTTACTAGTGACTCCTCTTAAAATTTAATTTATTTAACATTAGTATATAAGTGCATAATAAATATATTTTTTTGTATTTTTGTCAGGTATAAAATGCAGTCCAGGGCCATATAAATACGATATACCAACTTGTACACCGAAATTTTCCATAAAAACTAGAACTCCCTACAGAAGTGTTAACGAAACACCTGGACCTTATTCACTACCGGACAAAATTTCTGGTCCAGCATTTATTATGTAGGAATTAATTTCTTGTTTTTTTTTTAATTTTTCATTCAATTAAGAACTATAATGATAAATATATTAATTAAAATAAATAATATAAATGCTTTAACTTTCAGTGGAATGCGACCAGATGGAGCCGGATGTAAACCTAGTCCTGGACCATACGCACCGTATCGAATAGACACTATAAAGCCTAGAATCCCCACGTTTGTTATTGGTAATAAACAAACAAGTAATTTCAAATCGTTTGGACCTGGACCAATATATCTTCCTGTTTTGCTCAAAAATTCTCCTGAGTTTAGCTTTGGGGTAAAACACATTGAATGCTCACCACCTATGATCACAGAGTGCGATGAAAAGTGCTAGTGGAAGGATTGCCTATATTATTACTGCATTTAAATCATGTTCACCCTTTAAAATTTTGTTGATACAAATATTAACAAATCAAGCCTTAATAAAAACATTTAATCATCCCAAGCCATAAACTGACAGTTTATTTTTTAAGTAAGTATTTTAATGAAATATTTCAAAAAATAATAATTTGAGAAAAGCCTCAGCTTATTACCTGCGTGGAAGCATTAATAAAATCTGAGGCGGTCAAAATAATATAGTAAACAAATTGAATAGAATATTAGATTTTGTCTTTCTGAAAAGGATATAGAATTTTTGTTCTGCTTGCTCACAGTTTTCTCGTGGAATTTCGAACCCACAGAAATATTATACTTTTTGTGAATAAAATTTAACATTTTTTTGAATTTCAAACTGGAAATTCTTGCAAAAATTGCCATTCAAAACCAATATTACAGATTTAACTTTAATTATTCTTCAAATTTTGAAATAATTATGCCTCAAGAAAAAGTTAACGAATATTAACATATATTAAGCATATATTATTAACAGAGATATTTTTCTGCACGTAAACAATGTATGAGTAAATACATTTTTATATGAAAGAGCCCCGCGTCAAATGCAGAGTACATGGCTTTTTGTAGAAAATTCTCAATCTGTTTTTTTTTTGTATTTGCGAACCTTCAAAGCGAAAATTCGAAAGAAAAAGATAAGAAAAAAGGAGAACTTTTAGACGAACACTTGTAAAAATTTCAATTTTTACATGGATTTCTGTAGAAAGATGCTTATTTTATTGCTATGTGTTTTTCTTCTCAAAACGTCTTTAATAGATTTGGCTAAAAGTTTCACATTTTGACGACCAAACTTGCTGAAACAAAAGGTTCATACCCACGAACTAGAAAGATGGACGTATTTTTGGTATATAGGATGCTTTCGGAGTGTTTTCATACCTTAAAGGATTTTTTTACCACAAAATTAAAACTTAAGCTTATATGTTTGCAGGCAAAGATATGTGGTCAGAGCGAATTGCGCAATGTTCAAAACTTCGCAAAATCATGTTTTAGGGAGATTGCGATCAAGGTATTGATTTGCGAAAAAAAGTTTAATTATTAATTGAAGGTGTTAAGAATATCTGTAATTTGGTATTTTGCGCATTCAGATTGCAAAAGAATAGTACTTTTTTACCTCGTAAACAAATGGAATAACTTCTGTAATTTTCATCCTAAACAATCGCCGTGACAATTAATCAAAATTTACAATTTGAAAATGATTTTAAGATGAAAATATTTTCTATTCGTTAATTGGGGGAAAGTTAATTATTTTTGTAATAAAAATTATTCTAGTCGCAATTTTCAAGATACACATCTGAAATTGGTAAATATTATTAACTTATATTGATATTGATTGTGGTAAAATTGTCAGAAACATCAGTTGCAAAAATACTGTTTGTAATAGCGGTTTATTAACGACCAAGATCGGTCCCAGTGTATGAATGCCTGATTTGACGCGGGCGCTGAGATTGAATTCGCACATTCAAAATGTAACAATTGGAAATATCGCATCAAAGAATGGACATATTGAGAGGTTTGTTTTAAATTAAGAGAACTTTTTGCGCTTATTACAAATTTTTCATTAAAAGAACAGAAAAAGCACGTCTAATGGTTGAAAGGTGAGTGCACTTTTTTATATTTTCCCTAATTTTACAATTACAGAAATAACTCCTCGATATAATGTAAGCCGTATTTTTTTATTTTAAGGTTTATTCAATAATATTACGAAAATTATTTCAGAAATATTGTCCAATTCATGAAAATATAAAAAAGTGCACTCACCTTTCAAGCATTAGACGTGCTTTTGCTGTGCTTTTAAAGTAAAAAGCTAGCTGAAATTAAAAAAAAAACTTTTCGATATGTCCATTCTTTCATGAGATATTTCCAATTGGTACACTTTGAACGCGCGGATTCAATTTTAGCGCCAGAGTCTGCCGTCCCTCTACGGCAGCTTCACTCAATCCACCATCATACACTGCGACGGAGGAGGCTACTTGCGCGAATACCTATCAGCTAGGTCGTGAGCCATAGGTTACCTACGCTAAAACTCTTCAAGGGACGGATTAGGAGGATTAGAAGCTCAACGCTCTGCACGGGAAGAAATTTAGGGCGACTGCGGTATTTATACTGACTTATACGTACCACTACTGAGCTAAACGCACGAGCGTGAGCGCGCCCTGTGTTCAAGACGACAGAGGAACGAACGTAGAGTTCTTAAATTCTTGGTAATGTAAAATTGGGTAATAAAAAATGTGCAAAAGGTATTTTACGTGCACTGGTACACCCCAAATTAATTTTATTCACCTAGTTTTTGTTTGGAACAACTAGTAGTGGTTAAAGATATTTTATTCAAAAATTGAAAATACAAGTAACGGCGTCGACTCTTTAACAAACTGACAATTAACATACAATTTTGACTGCTTTTTCGAAGCACATCATTAAAGCTGTACTCTTGAGATTGACAAAATTGGGGGAAAGGGAAACGAAGCTCAATTATTGGTTAATAGTTTCATTAGGAGAGGTGGAAAGACCCTCCCTCGCTTGACGTCAGAGTTTTTGGGGTTTTCCCAAGTACAATATTGAGTAAGTCAGGGTCGAGTTTCCTGATGATAATCTTAAAAGACAAATTCTGTAAGACGGATGTCCAACCTATGCATGTACCGTAATAAAGACCTAATCCATTCAACAGTACCTTGAATAAAAAGTATTAATAAAGTAATAAAGAAAATCTGACCGTAATAAAGATTAAAATATAAAGCTGCAGAAGAGATATGAAACAAATTAGTTATTACGGTAAACAGCAGATGTTTCGCTTTCTAATCTTCTCAAATTTTTGAGAACTATAAACTAATAGACGAGACAGTCAAGTTTAGGAACGAAAACTATACATTTAGCTTTTAGAGACTTAACATACTCCCCCCGTTGAGGGAGTAATGATCAACCAGTTACTACTGTCTTATAATCTAATTAGTTACATTATTTTCGTCGATAGGTAGCGGAGACATTTTTTTTACACTACGTTTTAATTCGCCAGAAGCAGTTTTGACGGTGACAGTTCTAATTATTCCATCCTCACCAGGATGAGTTTTAACCACACGTCCAAAGGACCATTGCATTGGAGGTAGATTGTCATCCTTTAATAGGACTACGGTTCCTTCCTGAATTGAATGCTTTCCAGAGACCCACTTGTGTCGAATATTTAATTCGTTTAAATATTCTTTATGCCAGCGATTCCAGAAGTGTTGGCGAAGTTTTTGA
>JAAAKG020100313.1:0-15917 GCA_010014905.2 Druon quercuslanigerum | reverse complement strand
AAGTTGCCATTAAATAAAAAATGACACAACGATATAAACAAAAGAAAACATCCTTACGTAATATGTGAACGATCCCTCACCATCATTATTAAAAAACGTTCAGTTCATACCACGTTCTCACACCATTTCGGTAAAGAATTATCTAACGCTTACTTTTCCGGGTGTTCTACAGTATCATAACAGGGCGGTTTCGAGTCAAATATCTTAGAACACTCTTAAGTGTACACATGTCTTCACGCGAAATTCAGTTTTCTCCCCGTGTAAAAACATGCCCAACCCTATTTATGATGTAATATACTATTGTTTAAAACTAAGTATTCTAAATAAATATAATAAGTAAATATTATTATCTTTCTTGAACTACTATCTATAATCATAAAAAATTACAACTTTTTAAAAGGACATGAGACAGCAATCCTTACATAAATAAATGAGCGCTTCCTAATAAAAATATGTAGTATATACATATATATTAGATTGGTTCAAAAAACGCCACCGAGCACTTCAAAATTCCATTTAAGAAACATGAGGAAATTTAGAATTTTAGAAAAATTGAACTCATGTTCCAGGGTGTCATCGAAACGTTCCAAGTTTTTTAGGGATTATGAGATCTGTCCACAAAAGAAGACAATACTCATAACATTTATTTCCAGCCCACTGCCACCCCTTGCAGCGCCCCAAATATGACCCAAAAAAAAAATTAATTGTTTAAATAATCATATGTTTTTATATCAAATTTACTATTGCAAACAATTACAAACTATTGCATTTTAATCAGAAAGATCGATTACTTTTTACATTTTTTGGGAATAAATAATGGTTTAAATAATTTATATATGTAGAGCAATTTAAAAGTGTTTAAAAAGACATGGTAAATATTCAAAATCATCCATTAGCAATTATTTGTATGAAAAAGACGAAGGAAATTGCTTAAAAGTGACAATAATACGTCAAAACTAAAAATGTAGTTTTTTAGTTTTGGATCATATTTGGGGCGCTGCGGGGAGAGTGTGTGTAGGTTAAATATTGAAGTTATTAGCATATATGTATTTCGTAGACACTCCTAAATCCCTAAGAAACTTGGCAAGTTTCGATGACACCCTGGAACATGAGTTAAATTTTTTGAAAATTCAAAGTTTTCCCATGTTAATTAAATAGGATTTTGAAGTCCCCGGTGGCACGTGTCAATATTCGCATTTTATTTCTCCAAAAATATAAACTTTTCGGGGGGGGGGCGGTGTCTTGCCCTCTAGAGTGAGAAAAATTTCGCAAAGCATTTTTGGATCACCCTTATTATTACCACTATGTCTTGCAGTTCGCTATTCCAAAGGGTACCTTTGCTGCAAATCTGCAAATCGAAAGCACAAGGTCACTCTTGTATTTTACATGGATGATCTTAAGGATACATGCTAAAAATAAAGAGCAACTACATGTACTTTAGGGATTATTGAACGATGCAATAATGAAATAGGAATGGAATTTAGGTTAGAAAAATGCGCCAAGGTTTATTTGAAGCGAGGAAAACCTAATGGCATCTCTGAAGACTCTGAGCTCGTCGATAGAAGTGCTATACGACATCTTTGCGCTGGAGAGACTTATACGTGCCTGGGCGTGCCTCAGAGCCGCATTCAGGATGTTATATCTATAAAGGATACTTTTCGAAGCAGATATAAACGGCTCATCTGGAAGATTTGGTCTTCTGAACTGCTGGCGAGGAACAACGTATCTGCAACGAACATGCTTTCCATCCCGGTAGTACTCTATTCATTGGGAGTTGTTCCATAGACAAAGAACGACCTCCGATCCCTTGATAACGCCTCACAAATGGTTATGCACATAAACAAAAGCATGCATCTTTAGTCTTCTGTTCAGCGACTCTACATCTGAGGCCATCAAGGTGGTCGCGGGGTATTAAATATTGAATGTGTTCACAACAGGATTATTTTGGGTGCAGTACATAGAGTCGCAAATGGAAGAGACTCTGTTCTTAAAATGGTCAGGAGGCATGAATAAGTGGGCAAAGGAGCGTTTCTGTGCAAAGCAGCGGAGGAGGTTGCTGAAACACTCGGAGTTAACTTCCGTTTTAGGGGTGAGCAGAATGTCGCCACATTTTGAGGCAAGACATTCCCGATGATAGCTGCAGGGCGTGCCATGCACACCCCGAGCTTCTATGACACCCGAACATCTAGCTCTTTAACTCATGCGGGAACGACCTAAATCCAAAGGCACAATGCGGCACTAAAAGCGCTTTATTACCATCTCTGTCGCTTTTACGGCATTAACCCTGATATCGCCTGACATAGTTTTCTTTGAATTCAAGAAGCGAACTATGTTTGTTATCGAATTTTCGGCACCAGGTGACAAAACATCATAGCCGAGCAAAATGAAAAGAAAAAGAGGTATAGAGACCTTTTAAGAGAGTTGCGGCGTTTGTACCCGGAATATTCTGTTAAATTAATCGTCCTTATCATCAGCGCTCGTGGAGGTGCAAAGCTTTCACTGGTTAATAGCCTAAAAAGCATCCCTGCTGGTGAACAATATGCTAAAACGCTTGCGGTGAAAATGCAGAAGGCGGTCGTCCTTGGGTCGCACATTGTCCTCACGGTGCACGGATTGTCGCATTGATTCCGTCACAGACTGCAACCACCTTTCTCACGGTCGTGAGACGTGGCTATAGCTGAAATTTTACCTAGATTTCGCTGCGATCGGGTGCAATTTTTCAGATTATCACTCGATCCCAGGGAAAGCCTGCGATTACCCTTATGATAAACTTTTTAATATATATATAGGAATGTAATAATTGAAGTTTAAAATGTCGATAATTTGCGATAATGACTGTGAACGAAACTTGATCATCGATTCATGTCTGAAGTGCTAAACGTCTGTTAATATATCATTGCTGGAAATGAACAAAAATTAACTATGTAAATCACTCATAATGAGAAGTGAAACATAGGGCTTAATTTCTTGCTATGAATAGTTTGTGAATTAACTACTCACATGCAACTTTATTCCATAATTTCCTCGTAATTGTAAATTCACATTAGTTCACTGAATTTCGATATTTCAATGCATGATTTTCCTAATTAATCCCAAAGTAATTGAATTTGTCACAACCGGAGGTTTAAAAACAAATGTTAATTCGAATATCAGTAATGATTATTAAAAAGTTTCTTTCAACCATTAGAAAATTTCTTTATAAAATATTAAAGTTTTCCACAAAGTTATTTCAACAAATATAAAATAATACGCACCTTTTGTGTAGACTTAGTCAAAAAATATGACATGAACAAACGTTTGATCTTTTAAGTTTACTTACTCATTACTTACAATTTCATACTTTCTTTCAACTTCTTGACAAATGGCTTTATATATATATATATATATATATATATTCACAAAAGTTGCATTAGTTTCTTCAATGGCTTTTTCAGTCGTTTAGAGGAATATTCTATCTTACAATTAGTATATTTGAAAAAGATGAAAATTGTATTTTATAACATTTTACTTTTTGTTTCAAATAATTGGGTTGAAGAATATAGGATTAGAAAAAATAGTAATATGTTTTACCGAAGTGTTTGAGTTTTGTTAGCGATGCAAAAAACGGAATCCACAACCCTCTTCTGGATGGTCATAGCAGAACCTTAGCACCGGGGATGCTGACTGGTCTAAAGGGGAGACACGAATAAATACCAAAGAAAATTCTACAGTATCTGGATCTGACACCGGAAAAAGTTTTAGTGATCCAATTTATCTTCTTGGAAAGCAAATAAAATAACATGTTTAAAAAAATCATTTATAACGTTTGAAACCTTTTCAATTAATTTGATATAGATTTAACCAAAACAATTAGTTAAATCAACATAGTAGCATGATAACAAAAAATTTATAAATTAGACAAATGTACTTAAATTTTGCTAAAGTTGTTACAGAAACATGATGTTTAGTGTAAAAGTTCATTTTGGCATAAGTGCCCATCCATAAATTACGTACCAACTTTACGCTTTAATTCTGCAGAAAATATTTGTAAACGATAAAAACAAAGTCTTTTTACCATTTTTGAAAATTGTTATTGCCCCCAAAATTATTCAACTGTTTTATTAATCTTTGGCTTTGCACTATTTGCTAAATACACTATTTGTGATTTGGTCAATTTGGTCATCTACTTTTATAGATTTGACGGCAGATTAAACGAGAATTCCAAATACTTACTAACATTTGTAAAGAATTTCAGTTTTTTAAATTTTTGTTAAAAATATAAAGTTAAGTAATTTAGGAAAATTACATGATTTTTTTATATCACATTTGAATTGGCAATCATTATGATCGCAATCGTTTTTCGAAATGTTTAGGTCATTTTTCTTCAAGTTTAACTTGTTGAAAAATCGAGCGAAATTCATTTTAAAAATCTACAGGTCATTGCAGTGAATAACAATGTTTACTAAAATAACTCATACTCGAAAGTGTAGAATTTTACCTTTAAAATTAACTTCATTAACGTGCAAAATAATAAATAATTGTTAAAGTATACTCGTAATAAAAAAAAGCAGAAATAAATTTTAAAACGTTTCTTATTTCCATTGTTTAATTATCAAATTTAAAGATAAGCTTAAAAGCAAAGATCTTTAAAATATAAATAATAATCATAAATAAAAATCAATATTTTAATAACGACATCAGCTATCATGTGACTTTAATTTAATTTTAACTTTAATCGGGTTTTAGTATTCTGTATACAGATTAATTTTATTTAAATATAAGATTTGATCTCCGTAAGAATTAGAAGCAAGCAAATAAATCGATAGTTTAATTTTAAATATTATTTCATAATAAGACGTTCTGAAAAGACATATATTCTGGAATTCTGAGTCTTTAGGTTGTTTAGAAAGATATGAACTTTAAATTTTAGAATAGTTGAAAAGTCTTCAACTTTAAAGATTTATAAATTAAAATGTTTAAATTTGGATGATATAGAAGGTAAAAAAGTAAGCTTTTAATTCTTAATTTTCTAAATCAAATACTTTAAATCATTACAATTACATAATGTTTTATTGGTAAAATGCAAACTTGCATAATTGTTCATTGTGAGTTTTCAAAATAATAACTCTTGAATTTTGAAAATATTGAATTTACTTATCTATTTGCAATTTAAAACTCTTAAAACTTCAATGTTTATAAAAGAAAATAGTACAATATAGTTTTTCTTAATAGTTTAATTTTAGAGATTTGAAAGTGAATATTATTCAATTTGCAAGATTTAAAACCGAACTTTATTGAATTTTATAGATTTCCAATTCAAAATTCTTAAATTGTGAATAGTAAAAATGATAGCGTTGATTTATTTTTAGGAAATTCTTATAATTTCATGTGCATTTAACACATATCGGATAGCAAATAACTGAATTGCACTTGATAAGACCTGGCTGATAATTTGAAAAAACTCGTAATCTACGGGTGGGGGAAGTGTTTGAAAGAAATTTTCTACAAAATGAGTAGAAATAAATTATTAATGGATTAGGAAAGCACAATCGAAAAAACTAAATTAAAACATCCTTATTAGTTTAAAAAAATGAATCATTTGAAGTAATTGGTAAAACAATTTTTTTTAAAATTACTTGTTTTCACCCAGTCCTAAACCGGATGTCATAAAATAGGACTCAGTGGAACATGTGGGTAAAGGCGGGACACCCTTTTTATCCTAAAAAAGAAATATTAAGTCATGAATACCAATATTCCTGGTGTCCCGCTTTACCCCACACTATGCTTTTTAGCCCCTTTTTGCACTACTTTAAAAAGTTTTTTTAAAGGGACAAACGAGTGATCTAAATTTTCCTGTGGTTGAAACCCAAATTCTCGATTGAATAGTTGATCAAGGAAATTCCTGCGATCTGTTGAACGGAACAGATTCTCATTATGTCATACTTCCGGTTCAAGAATCCTCGTATGTTAAAGGCTTGGTAGGAGAGTTTGATTGAAATGGAAATTTGGATGATCATGAAACTTAGGCAAGAATGCACCATACAAAGCCCTACTCACGCCAGCTTGATTAGGGACATGATAATGACAGCTGGATCAGGATTAAAAATTAAAATTTACCAAATTTTACAGGATAGTAAAAAAAATTTTCTGCAATAGGTTGTCATTCTGATATTTTTTAGAATAATTTTTCCAAGTGATATTAGAAAGTATTTTTGATCGATTGCATATAATATCGGCCAGTGTTTCCTAGGTTGAATATTATTTTTTTAACCACAAAATTGTCCATGAACTTGAATAGGTGAATTTGAATATTTAAGTAAGTTATGAAAAAATTTAAGAAAATTTCCATTAAAAAGATGTATCTTTGAAACAAGCTGACCTTTAATTTTTCTTGATGTTTTTTTTAGATTGAGAGTAATGTTAGGGAAATATCCTGTGAGTTTAGCTCTCGCGAAGTCATCATAGGTCATAGGTCACACAAAAATACGTAAACTGACAAATAATCTATTCGTGAGATCCATACTCTTTGCTCCAATCACATCGACTACACAAAGTTTTCCGCAAGGGTTCATAAGTATTAAGGATAGTTCGTTTCAGGCTTTTATCTCTTAATTGACACACTTCACCACAAATTTTTTATAAACTATTCTTCCCCGAATCTTTCTATCCTCCGTTACAATTTTAGCTTCATCAATATCCATATATGTTTTCATGCAATCTCTTGTGTTTGTATGGCTCTTTGCATCTTGTAGAGCCTCATTCACAGATTAACACTATTCTTTATTCGGTCTGTCTCTGGGTACGCTACCATTCACTTCACCTAAATACCCTTGTTTCATCAATCGTTCTCCTATTATTCTTCAAACCTGACCGAACCATCTGCACAAATTTTTACTCTTAGAAAATAATGTTTTCTCTAAGCCACATTAGCAGGAATTGCATGCCAACCACATTAACTTTCCTCTTATCCCTTTCTTGGTAGGTATAGGTGTCGCTTTGCGTACAATACAGTTGGTACAAATACAGAATTATATATTGCAATTTTAACTTTATTTGTTGTTTTTTTACTTCTTGTCTAATGGCTTCTGCATTGCCGATAACCGTCCTCCACTCGTTTATACGCCTGGCTAACGGTGCATCGATCTTTCCGTCAGTGGTAAATAAACTATCCAAATACATGTACTTCTTAACTTAATTTAACTTCTCATCATCTGAGGCAATGTTGCAACTGTTTTCTCACCCTTTTCTCCAAATGACATAATTTTTGTTTTATTCACTTTTGTCTCGTCGCTATGGAGACTCATTCACACATAGAAAAAAAAGAAGTTGATTTTGGTTGCAAGTTTTTTTCAGATAGACACAGTTGGATTTTTTTGCATCGAAACAAAACAAGATTCAAGAAAGTTGACATGATAACATGTATCATGTTGTGTTTCATGTGTTGGGTAAATCTTAACACGTGAAGCAATTTTTCATTGCAGGTAAAGATTAATCTGAAATTGATGTAAAGATTACACTTTGTTTCTTATGTGCATATTCCCCCCATTGATTCTTCTGTGCTTCTGGGTACGCTACCATTCACTTTAGGGGAGAGTAGGGTGTGGTTTCCTCGTGGGGCATGTTTGATGATTTTCTTATTAGTTTTTTGCATAAAATGACTGTCTTTGTTTGGAAAAATAGTGACATGATAAACTTTTTGTTTCAAAATACGACTCAGAAGAGTAATCACGAAAAAACTGTTTTGGTGGAAACCGATGGAAAAGTCTTTGACGTTCTGAATTTATTTAAAGTAATAAAATCTAGCGACATGACATAATATTTTTTCGTGACATTAAACTCTCAAAAATTACTATATTGTATACTTTTTTATTGTGCAATATTCATATTCTTGCACTA
The DNA here is from genome assembly GCA_010014905.2 of Druon quercuslanigerum. Lineage (NCBI taxonomy): Eukaryota > Metazoa > Arthropoda > Insecta > Hymenoptera > Cynipidae > Druon > Druon quercuslanigerum. Next base: position 8,042 of record JAAAKG020100313.1, on the reverse strand, counting down.
AACCGGCAGTAATAGGACTGGCACGATGTCCCATGATATGGGATATGATGACCGAAGTGCAAGAAAAAAGAGTTAATTAAATATCAAATAATACAGCAGTTATGATTCGGATTTGATGATTGCCATATGTAACCTGATGACCTGAGCTTTTCAACCAGAAAATGCAGACATCAAAATCTCATTTCAATTATAATTTACGGGAAATTGTATTTAAAGCCCGGCACTATAACCCACTCTGTCCTAACTAGATACATTTGTTTCATCAATCGCTCTTCTATCATTCTCTCAACAACCAAACCATCTCAAAAATTTTTTTTGACACTTTTCAAACATTGCTGCCCCTATACCACATACTTTGGGAATCCTCTCATTACTAACTTCGGCCACTCGCGTTTTACCACATATATTGAGCAGGAATTGCATGCTAACCACGTTGACTTTACTCTTTTTATTTTCCTGGTAGGTCCAGGTATCGCCACCGCACAACACAGAGGGTGCAAGAACAGAATTATATATTGCAATTTTAGCTTTATTATTGTTTTTCCTTATCGCACAATTGCGCCTGTACTGCCGATAACCTCCCTACCCTCGTTTGCACGTGTGGCTAACTCTGCATCGATCTTTCAGTCAGTAGTAAATAAACTATCAAGATACATGTAATTCTCAACTTGTTCTATCCTCTCATCGTCTATGGCCACATTGCAATAGTTTTTCACCCTTTCTTTCAAATATCATAATTTTTGTTTTATTTAACTTTGTCTTTTCGCTATAGAGTCTCATTAACATGTTCACACGATTCCTTCCTCGGTCTGCCTTTGAGTACGCTACCATTCACTTTACCTAAATACACTTATTTCGTCAATCGTTCTCCTTTAATTCTTTAAAAACACCAAAATCATATCAACAAGTTGCTTTAAATGTTGTCAAACAGTGTTCGCTTTACTCTACATTCTAGGTCGATTCTAGGCTAGAGGTTGAAAACCCCGAGAAACGTCCGATTGTGCATCTCTTCGACATATCGACATTTGGCTGATGCGAGACAAGGAGTCTTTGCATCCGTCGATGCTATAGCGAGTTATCTGGAAATCGAAATCAATCGTTAAGAAAGTATTTTCTAGACTTCGGCACAAATATTCGCACCGGTCGCTGTTGAAATTTCCATCTAATAAACATCTTACCGATGCACCATTCCAGCATTTAACTGATGTCTCGAATTTCCCGCTCCTCTATTCGATTCAATTCGCCGAACTGGAAATTTGATGTAGAATTTATTTCTCACTGAATTTTCATGCACTTTGCGTGAAGAGGTCAAAGTTCGAAAAACGCAAAACGAAACGAAACGAAGTTGATCAGTAAAGTGTGGAATTGACCCAAAAAGGAGGTCGCCAGATTTGTGTTCGTTTTATATAGCAATCAGATCTGCAACTGATAACCCGGTCGTATTTATTTTGATGTATGTATGGCCACAGCTTGGATGATTCACAGCCGTGACTAGAATATATTCACGACCCTCTACTTTTACCAATAAACTGAACAAATTTGTCACTCATTTTTTTATATTGAAATCCAGGTATGTATATTTGTAAAACAAGCCATCAAATTAATCTAAATTTATCGAAAATATAGTAAGGTTTCTTTTTCGTATTGGGCTCTGCCTTCATAAATTTTCTTAATTTTATTGCGGTAGGAGGCCGTACATACATTGCGTAAAGTATTTCCGGCATTCAGACAGGGCTCATTATTCTCGAGCCTAATTTATCTACGTATGAAGTCTATAGTAATCTATGATATTAAAATGGGAATCAATATCAGACTTTATACTTTTTTCTATTGCTCTCTTTTACCTTTTTAAAAAGAAATTAAAGTTTTTGTTTGAAAGTTAATTATTTTTGGTTCAGAATATATAATTGTTTTACTCTTTAAAATTTGGATTATGAGTTGAAAGGTCATGTTTTATGCTAGAAACTCTTCTTTCTTGATGGAGAATTAATTTTCTTGTTGAAAATTCAACTATCATCTATTAAGATTAAGCGATTTTTTCTCTTGAAAATTCAACTATTTCGTTAAACATGAAGCTGTTTTTTGTTGCAGTTTAAATTTTTTTAAATTACGACCATATAATTAGAAATTTAACTGTTTGGTTGAAAATGAGTTTTTTGCGTTGAAAATTCCACTTTTTTTGTATAAGTTAGCTCTTAAAAATTCATCTCTTTGGGTACAAATTTTAGCTTTCTTGAGCATAAATTGCATCTTTTTGGTTGAAAATAAAACTGATTGATGATAACTAATAATATGTTTTGCTTCAACATTTAACTACTTTGGTAAGAATGTTTTATTTTATTAAAAATTTATCACTTTGGTTGAAAATCATCTCTTTAGTTGAAAATTCAACAATTTGGACTAAAATTAACTTTTTTGCTAAAAATTGATCTCTATTTTGGTAAACATTGAATCAATTTCATTTACAAATACAGATGTTTGATTGATAATTAATCATCTGTTTCATTGATATTTCAACTAAATTTCTTCTTCAATTAATTACTTTGTTTAAAAATTAAACCATTTTGTTAAAAATTCATGTTTTTGGTTGAAAAATTCATTTTAGTTGCAAGAGAATAAAATTATTGTTGTTGAAAATAAAAGTGGTTGAATGAAAATTAATAATCTGTTTTGTTCTTAAGTTCAACTACTACTTTGTTAAAAAATAAATTTGTTGTTTAAAAATGCATCACTTTAGATGAACAAATTAATTATTTTGTTTCAGTTTCTTTTTTTTTCTTGAAAATTAATAGTTTGAGCTAAAAATGTAACTACTCTATTTTTGGTTTAAAATTGATCGTTTTTGGGAGAAATCTCAACTATATGGTTAAGAAATCATGTATTTTGTCGAAAACTCGTATTTTTAGTAGAGAATTAATCTTCTTGGTGGAAAATGAATCTTTGAATCTATTGAATTCAATATAGTTTGAAAGAACTTATACTCCTATTTTCGTAAAAAATTACCCTATGCACCCTGTTTTGAGAACATTTAGGTTATGCAGTGTGCAATATTAAAATCTAGATTATTTTAATTCTTAATTTTCTCGTTAACATTTTAAAGCATAGAAATATAAATACGGCGGCTTATTGTCAAAAGCTTGATAAGAGCTTTATTTAGATTTTAATAAAATGATTTACAGTTCTTAAAAACATTAATTGTCAAATTTATGCTAGCGATTGTGACCATTTTTTCACCCCCGAATTCGGAAACAGAATTCCATCTAATCTTGCAAATGCAAATCGATAAATTAAATGTATAATGAAATCGAAATTGTTGAGTAGATACGTGTTTCTATTGAAATTGCGGACCTCACCTTGCGTGAATTGAAGTCACTTTTAGTCACTTTTTAACTTAAATCAGTGACTACTTTATGTACATTAGTCTCTGGCAGCCGTTTAATTGTATTGAAATATTATAGCAAAAAGAATGCTGTGAAATATAATTTGATCATAGTCTACTTTTCGTATCTAAAATTAAATATCGCTGCGAAGTACTTTTTTTTAAGTACTTTAAAACAAACTTTCTTAGTTGCTATTGATTGATTAAGAGTGGTAATCGAGAGTTCGTCAATAGTTCAATCCACTCTTCTGGAAGACGCGAACAATTAATAAAATACAGTGCTGTTATATTCCTATTATAAAAAAATCCTCTTATAAAGAAGGTGAATAATTTTGTCGAAAAATGATATTGATAGATTATGGTAGGTCATGAAGGGTTCTTTAGTTGGTCAATCGATGCGTCTCGATGATTTTTGTTCACACTTTTATTCAGATAAAGTTTTATTCAGACAACTTCAAGTCTTTCAAAATACATTTCTTTTCATGAAAAAACAAAAGAAACCTTAACCATTATTCGGTTAAAGTAAAGTTTATTCTTCGGTTTTTCTATGTAATATTGTATTGCCAATATTTAAAAAGTTGTCCATATATCAACAAGATAAACGAGATATTTCTTAAATTAATAAATTGGTATTGAAAAATCATAAAAGTTAATGGTAGGTTCGTCAATAGATTATTTGATGTGTCTCGAAAATGCGAACAACCATGTCGGATAAATTACTTTAGCATACCTATTATGAAAAAAAAATTTCTCATTAAAACCGAATACACAATTTTTTTAAACTTTATAAATCGATAATGATGCTTCCTAATAGGTTTAACAATAAGACGATTAATGACTTTAGTATATCTTAGAGGAATCCAAACGTAAAACTTAAAACGTAAAAAAATAGCATTCTCAAGCTCCTTGAGTCAATTTATAAGGAAAATTTATTTTTAAAACAGTATATCTGAAAATTTAGGACATTTCGAGCCTCCCTGTATAAGGGATCAATACGTATTATGGGTAAAAGTTACCACGGGGTTCGCATCTAGCGTCTTGACCCTAGCGTTTCGGGACCTATTGTTTCGGCCGAGTCGAGCGCTGGCGGTACAGTCCTCAGCAAGACGCAAAGTTTGCACTGGGAACCCTCTGTAGTATACTCATCATCGCAATACATTTAAAAGAGAAAGAGACTAGGAAAAGGGAAAGAAAGTAAATACAGTGCAGGCCTACATACAGTCAAAGCTATAAATAAGACCGCTACGAATAAGACCAGTTCTCCTCATCCTTGCTAGAGCTCATCGAGATGCTTCCCCCACTCTCACACTGACTTCGAAATTCCGGTCAGCCGCTACCAATAAAGCCGCCTAAGAAATCAAAATTTTTATGGTTTTGGATAGCGTTTTTTATTGTATTATGCAAAAAAAAATAAAATATTAATATTGTGATATTTTCATATTTTATTATGTTTTTCGACATTATAAAATATAATTTTTGTGTATAATATATCGTTTGAAACGAATTTTTTTTGACACGGTAATTTCAAATTTCCGCGTGCCATGTTAACACTATACAGTAACTTACGCATACACACTAAATTTAAATCTTTAGACAGCTTCAGATGAATCACACGAATTGAAGATAATTGAAAAAGAGAACTATTTTTTTCTCGAAATTTTAGTTCTTCTAGTCTCAACTCTTTCCTCTTCCAGATTAAAACTGATATATGTACCTTTAAATCCACTTTTCACTTCACACGCGGACGATCAGAACGTAAACATAACAGTGGCGACGCATTGTTGACATTGCGCATATTATACACAAGAATGATATTTTATCACGTTGAAAAGCATGATAAAATATGAAAATATCACAATTAATATTTGATTTATTTGTATAATACAAAATAAAATTCTCCCCTCAAAACCATAAAAATTACGATTTCTTCGGCGGCACGGTTGGTAGCGGCTGACCGGGATTTCGAAGTCAGCGTGAGAGTGGGGGAAGCGTCTCAATGAGCTCGAGCAAGGATGCGGAGCAGTGGTGATTAGTCGTAGGGGTTTTATTGATAGCTTTGACTGTATTATGGGTCCCCCCTCTAGATTTACGTAAAATTTTTTTTCATTATTTTACTGTATCTTTCTTTTCTTGGTTTGAATGTAAATTATTTCATTTGTTGTTGAGAAGCCACCTTTCTTATTGAAAATTCAAAAGTTTGGTGGAAAATTCATCGCTTGTTGTTGAAAATTGAGCTATAAATTTTGCGGTTAAAAACGCATTTCTTTTTTGAAAATGTAACTATTTGGTTGAAACTGAAATAGTTTTTGACTACAAATCTATTTTCCTTTTTTAAAACTTCCTTTTTGCCTGTTGATAGTTTAACTATTTTTAACTAATAATAATTTTTTTGGTTTCGAAGTCAAAAATTCATTTTTAATTATAAATAATTTTTTCCATTTGAAAATTTATCTTTAAAAAAAATTTAATAAAGTTTGGCGAGGATTTTGAAAACCCAACAAAGATATTCATATTTATGGCACTTTTTTGACGTTTTGAATAAAATTGATCTCGGAGACCTATTAGAGCATAGAGAAGTATTCGTGGTCACTTGCTTATAACGCGACTAAATTAACAGAGTCTGGAACAATCACTTAGCTCCATTTCAAACATTTGGTTCTGTTATTTGTCGCTGTCCGGGGATCTATATACTTAGCCTATGTAACATTTTTTAAGAATGGTTTTATGATTCTTAAAATAATAAAATACTTTTTAGTTTAGTTTTTAATTATCTATTTAAAAATTGTTTTACAGAATGTTTTGAAACAACGCTCTTACATACATATCACAAAAAACATTTTCAAACCGTTGTAATTCCGTATCACCCTGAAAGGTACGTAATTCAGTTTAATAGATGAGTAATCCTGTTTCCGATGCACAAATTTTTCTAACAAAGAAATAATTTGTTATTTCAATACATGCAATTAGTTATTTGTAATAACATGGAGAAATTCTAAACAAATGAACTTAAAACTGATGGAATTTTAATTCATGTTTTCATAATACGTAGTCCTGCACTGTGTTTCCTTTTTTTTCTTTTCCTATTTGCTCTCTTTCGCTGCCTAATGTATCGCGATGATAGGTACTCCAGAGTGTTCGCAGTGAAAAACTTGCGCCTTGTTGAAGAAGACTGTAACGCCAACGCTCGACTCGGCCGAAACAATTGGCCCCCCGACGGCAGTGTCAAGGGGTTGAATGCGAACCCCTTGGAATCTTTTACCCCGTATTATTTCACCTTTAAGAGCAGTTTCTAACCACATGTTGCAACGAAAAATAAATATTGTATGTGGAGCAATACAGAGGGTTTTTGTTTGCACCAACATGTGGTGCTTTCTGGTAACGATGGAAGTTATGAGAGAGGAGATTGTATGCAAAAGAACTCTGTTTTTCCAGGAAATTGTTTTAGCAAATCGATGTTATCGTTATTTTATCAGACATTAAAACGAGAAACAAAACTAGGATATCCTTTACAATCCTCTTATATGGATTCGATTTAAAAATATTGCTGCTAGGTACCTATTGTATCGAAGGGAGAACAGAGAGTAGTGAAATGGTCATAAAATACGGATTCCTTAATAAAGAAGGAAATTCTCTTTTTTTTTGTGTTTCGTTTCGTTGCTTAATTGAGAGAAAGTTAAATTACAAGGCAACAATCTTGTTAATCGACAGATTAAAGGGAAATACAAAAGCTCTTTCAAGAATTTCCAAGTTCGTTCGTAGAAAGTTAATTGCTGAGATGATGAACTTTATTTTTCAATTTTCGATTCATATCTGTTTACCGTCTTTATTGAAAGGGGACTCGAAAATGAAAAAGTAAATTGAAAACGCATATGAGAATAGGTAAAGAAAGAACATAATGGAAAAAGGAAGTATACAATGTTCGAAGAAAATTGAATAGTAAATCAACTAGATAAATTGAATTCATACTAGGATAGAGGACACCGGCGCCATCTGTTGTGAAATACTATAATTCAAATCGTTATTTAAATATTATAATCCCTAAAATTTCAATTTCGTAAAGAATTAAATGTCGTAAAAAAATTAATCATGAATAAAAAATGCAAAACAAATTGTGTGCTTTTATCCCATCTCTTCCTGGGCCTGAGGCTGAACGAAACACCCAGTCGGATAAGACAGTACACTTTAATTATTTATTATAAAAAATATTTCCTCATCCCGACTTTCGGCTGGGACAGAGACTTTGCTTTTTTTATATATAATTCGTAATCAACACTAACCTTTTTGAAAATAACATAAAATTGATTTTATTTCACGAGAAAGAAATATTACTTAGTTTTTTCGACAAGAATTTCATGTAAATATTTATTTTTATTAGAAAAAAATTATCAACTATTATAGTGAAAATATTGCTAAAAGTTATTTAAAAGAACTTAAATGAATAATAATAGAAAATTTCAGAGAATTCGAGAAAAAAACAAATCAAAAAATCTGCCCGCCGCGCGGGCACATTCTCATCGCGCGGTGCGCGCGCAGATCGCTTCGCTCGCAAGTTTGAGCGCGCCTATGGCGCGCGTATGTTGGATCTGGCGCTTCGCGCTCGGATATTTATACTTTGTGCCCGGAATGTTTTCCCAATTATGTATTTTATTAATTATGCAGAATT
>JAAAKG020100302.1:0-15917 GCA_010014905.2 Druon quercuslanigerum | reverse complement strand
TTATATATATATATATATATATATATATATATATATATATATATAATTAAAATATAATATTATTTGGAAAACAAATTGAAAATCCGGATTGAAATATTTAAAGATGGTACCTCTTTTTCCCGTTATCAAGAATTCATATATTTTTCCTATTTTCAATAATCTTCCACTTTTTATCACTTTAGTTTAAATGTTTAGAATTTATCTTGTTTGGTTACAAATTCTACTATGTTTTCCAACACCGAAATATTTTGTTCAAAATGAAAAAAGTTTGTGAATAATATTTTTCGTTGAAAAACTCAACTTCTTTGCTAAAAATGCCTTTTTCTGGGTGAAGATTCAACACAGTGGTTGACAATTCGTCTTTTTTAGTATAAAATTAATCTTTCGGGGGAAAAAATCAACTTTTCTGTGAAAAATTAAACTATTTTCATGAATGTTGAACTCTGTTTTTTGAAATTATTTTTTTTGCTGTTAAAGATTAATTATTTTACATAGATACTCAATCTCTTTGGTTAAAACTTCATCTTTTTTTACTAAAAATTCGTTTTTATTGTTTTTTGTATGTTGATAATTAATGTTTCACGCTGAAAACGTAACTTTTTTATTTGCGGTTTGAAATTGATATTTTGAATTGAAAATAGACCTTTTCTAAATAATAATTTATTAGTTTTGTTGAAAATTCGTGTTTTTCAAATAAAAATGTTTTTTTTTGTTTAAAATAATAAATATCACATGTTTCGTTAAAATTGATTTTTTTAGATTGTTTTAAAATTAAAATGTTTCATAAAAAATTTATTTTTTGGTTAAATATTTATCGTTTTAGTTATACATTCATCTATTTGGTACTAAAATAAATTTTTCATTGAAAATTCAATTGCTTTGTGCTTTGTTCTTTTTTTAACTGTTTTTTTAATATGTTGGTAGAAAACCAAACTATTTGATTGAAAATTAAAGCATTTTGTTACGAATTTCTTATTGAGAAATTATATTTCTTATCTAAAAATGCAAATAATCCTTTTCTGAATTAAAATTGATCATTTATGAGTTTAAAATTCATTCATTCGGTAGAACATCCATGCATTATGTTAAAAAATCGTTTAAAGAGGTTTATTTTGTTCTAAAATTCAAATTCTCTTTCGATTTTCCTTTTAAGTAGAATTCATTTACTTAATAATTTATTTATTTGTTATGGGAAAGTAATTTTTTAAACAAGAAATTTAACTATTCTGTTTCAGAATTGATATATTTTGTTGGATATTTGTCTTTTGGAAGAAAATTAACCTTTGTTGTTGAAAATTTAGCTATTTAATTAAAAATTTAACTATTTCTCTAAATATGTTATGATTTTGTTAAAAGATCAACTTTTTAGTAGAAAATTAAACTATTTAGGTAAAACTGGACATTTATTTTTAAAACTCATATTTTGTTTAAAAATTCAAATATTTGGTAGAACATAAAGCTGTTAAATTAAAAACTAAACCGTTTTGTTGAAGGTTCTTTTATTTGGTTAAAAATTACTTTTTTTCATCTGAAAATTTAACTTTTAATTTTGTGTGTTAAAATTGATGCTTCATAAGTTAATGATTTAACTATTTGGTAGAAAATCCATGTATTTTGTTGCGAATTTATCTGTCAGGGTAGAAAATTAATCTTATATGTTGAAAATTTGTTTATTATAATTAATTGGTTGATTATATTTTCTTCTTTTTATTGAGAAGTAATTTGTTAAACAACAAAACTCAACTATTTTGTTAAAAATACATCTTTTCGGATTGAAAATCCATCTCTCTTAATGTCACGTGCTACACAACCTTTGCGATCCCTTTCTACATATATGACAGTGTGTGACGTTAGTGTAGTATCCCTCCCCATGGCATAGCTTTAGAATATTACATAATAAGTGAACTAGGGTGGTTCTTATTTATACTTAGTGAAATCTTATTAGAATTTCTCTCTTCTCACCACCCTTCCCACCAGTTTTCTTGGAATGCTCAAGAAAAAAATTTTCTCTAAATTTGAGTGAAATCGGTTAGTATTTAGAGGTCACGTAAGGACAGTACAGTTTCCCATTGATTTAACACGAAAAAATCAGCTTTTTGAAAATATAATATTTAAACGCGATATAATGTTAAAAATAATTCCGTATTTCAGTGTATTAATCAAGATTCGACAGAAAATTAGAATGAATCATGAATTTTAAGGTGGAATGACTTTCAGACACTCTTATGGATCCTATAAGTAAAAAATTTGAATTTTAAATAATATTGCGGTTTACCAAAGTTGCTTGAAACTTTTTTTATAAATAATAATTAATTGGTCACGTAAGATTACCTAGTCATTTTTAAACTAATTTTCGATTGTGTATACAATTTTAATTTGCTTAAATCTTTTTCGTTCAAGTAAATCGAAAAATAAACGTAATTTCTAGACATGATCAGTTTTTAATCAATTATAACAATAGTGTATAGTTTACCTGAAAAAAGCAGGAGAAACATTTTATCTCAGAAAATTTTTGACGAATTTTAATATTTTTAAGTACGATTTTTTCTAATAATGCTTGTAAACGTTTAATCAAACTCAAATTACTCAGTTTATTTTATTTTTCTTAAATTTAATATAATATAAATATAATTTGAAAAGTTATTTTTAAAAATTCTGTCGAAAATGCTAAAACAAATAAAAATTTCTCATCCCATGGAAAATTAGTTCAGAAACGCTGGAAATTTATAAATGACCGAATAATAATTATTTATGAAAAAACGTTAAAAAATGTTCAAAACCGCAAAATTACGTAAAATTAAAATTGATCAAACGTTTAAATATTAGATTTAGAAAAAACCTGATTTTTGCCCATGTTGAATCAATAAGAAATTTTATGGTGTCTGTGCGACCCCTAAATGTTAACCGGTTTCGCTCAAAGTCGGAGTTTGGCATTTGAAGAAAAGGGGGAACGAGACCATAAGAATTTATAACGTAAAAAATAAGGGCCGCTCTTATGTAGATGCTTCCAAGGTTTTACTTTTAGGTGAATTTTTAAAGGTTGCAAATAAACTCGACTAGAAAAAATGATAGTTGTGATTCCAGAGCTCGCTCGTATTTTGCGTCATAATTTAGTGTTATCTATACTTCTCGGCCAGACCTTACTGAAATATCATGGCATCTTGCGTGTGGGAGGCATTTCTGGCAGTGCAAGTTGACCCGGCTCCCATAAGTTGGAGAAAGCAGGTACATTAAGTTCTGGGATATCATAAAAATCCGATTCGCATTAAATGCGGTAACGTCCCGTTTCAGAGAGACATTAATCCGACAGATTCGAACGAATTTCGAACAAGGCTCCAACTCAATTCATTCGGAATTCAAATTATAGCCAAGCAAAGGCTGGTAGCGCCTCCCTTCAACCGCTTCGCAGCTTTCTGCGTTCGTACCGGGATGAACTTCATTCCTTTACGAGCCTCCACTCCGCATCGGAATGCGTCTGCGTTCCTGCATCGGTATACGTCAGTTCATTTGCATGTGTCCGTCCAGGTTTATATGTTGGCGTTTCCGTTTCTATGCCACGAATGCCCTCTATCGTAGCTGAATTTACTTTCCTAAAAACCCTGGGGTTTAAAATTGCGAATCTGCATACATATGCATTTTGTGGTATGTTGAAAGAATTAAGAAAGTTATTTAACTAAACGATTTGATAATTAAATAGGAAATGGTTTACTATTCTGTGTCTGTGTTTTTAATTGATTCCACTGGAAACTCGAATTAGTGTCCTCGGATTTACTATCTTCCTTGTACTGATGGCCTTCGTAAATTCGGGATGAGAGAAGCCGCGCAGCCGAAAGTCATGTATCCAAGTACAATAGAAATGATCCATGAGGCCTTGTCTGTTTACGTTTTAATGCCCTCGATATAGTATCAAGGCCAATGCAAGCCATGTTCAAAATCATTATTTAATCCAGGTTCCAGTGACTTTTCCCTTTATTATAAAAAGATCTCGCCGCCGCAGTAACCCAAGACGCCGTAGTAACCGTTGTGTCACATTTTTTAAACATTTTCTGCTAAATTACAACCTACCTCCTCCTTCCATCTAAGTATATTTCTACCCCCAAACATTGCCTACTATCCACCAATTCCTTCACTTCGACCTAGGGCTCGTTCAGGAACGTTAAGTTAAATTAATAACTTATACTGAAGAACTACAAAATTGAGTTTTTTTGTAGAAAACTCCTCTTAGTTTAAAAAAAATGTAATATTTTTTCATTAAAAAAACAATTAATTGAAAAGTAGTCTTTTTTATTTGAGGATTCCAGTATTTTATTGCAAATGTTTATTTTTTTGATACATTCAACTGTTTTCTTCTTTAAAATAGAAATATATGTGATTTGAAGTATTAAATTTTTCGTTAAAAGTTTTTTTTCTCAATTCAACTATTTGGTTGAAGATTTACTTTTTGTATGAAAGTTTGACTTGATATTTAAAATTTTCAAAAATCTTTTAGATTTTTGTAAACTCATTGCCCTAAATCACATTCATTGCCCTATTCTCCACCTTACCCCTTCTTGAAGAATTTCTTTTTTCCTCTGTTTTCAAAAAATCTTCCCTTTTCTCATTTCTTCGCTTCAATTTAAACTGAATTAATAGATCCTATTGAAAAAGTCTAAACACGTATTTATCATTCAGAGCTAATTCTTTTTAATTGAAAAGTCTGGTATTATGTTTTTGGTTCAGAATTCATCGTTTTTAGATGAAAGTCTAACTACTTTGTTCAAATTAAAATACTTTGTTAGGCATTCGTTTTATTGATTTTTATTTCGTTTTTTAAGCTGAAAAGTAATATTGTTAACTAAAAATATAACTAATTCGCTTTTGACTGAAAATTAATCGTACTTAGTTAAACACTAAACTATTAAATTTGTCATTGTGAATGCATTTTTTTAGTTGAAAATTCAACTGCTTGTTTAAAATTTGACCTACTTTGTATAACATGCAGTTTATTAGTTACATATGTAATTAGTTTTTCAAGTTTTTGGTTTTCTGTTTATTCGAAAACTAATTATTATAACTGAAAATTTAACTAATCTGTTTTGGTAAAAAAAAGATTGTTTTTAATTGATAATTCTACTGTATGGTTAAGAATGTATGTATTTTATTGCAAATTTGTCTCCTTTTGTAGAAAATTAATCTATTATATTAAAAATTCAACAATTTCATTGAAAGATGATGTAAATTGTTAAAAATTTCTTTTGTTAGTTAAAGACTCATCTCTTTAGTCAAAATTCAAATATCTTTTTTTAAATTAGTTAGATTTTTTTTAATTTGTATTTATTAGTTTTAAAATCAATTATATAATTATAAATTCACATTTTCGGGTTGAAAATTCAACTGTTTTGCTGAAAATTTATCTTTTTGGTTAAAAATTTCACCTTTTTGTTAAAAATTCATTTTTTACGGTTTATGGTTATATCGTTCTGTAGAAAATTCCACTTTTTAGTTTGAAAATAGCAGTTTGGTTGCAAATTCATATTTTCGGGTAAAAATTTCATTTTTGATTTAGAGAATTTTTTTTTTCGGCTTAAAAAGTGAACCATTTGCTTCAAATTGAAGATGAAGTTGAAATCAAATTAAAGTAAAGTAAAAAGAGTGCAAATAAATTTAAAATAGGGTTCAAATATTGTTCGAAAAGAGTTACAATAGAGTAAAAATAAATATAAAATGCAGTTCATATACAGTTCAAAGACAGTTTAATTGAATTTCAAATAAAGTTAAAATATAGTTGAAATAGAGCTAAAATAGAGTTCTAAAACATTCCAAATATAGTAGTTTAAATATAGTTAAGATGTAGTTTATAAAATGTTTATATAATTAGAAAATAGAGTCAAAATAAAATTAAAATGAACAAAAAAAAAGATCGAGTAAAATTTAAATAGAGTTCGAACTAGTTAAAAACCGTTTTAAATAGAGTACAAATTGAGTTTCAAAGTGTAAAAATAGGCCTAAAATATATGTTAAATAGAGTTTAAGCCGAGTTCAAACATAGTACAAATAGAGTTTAAAAATAATTTGAATAGAGTTTTAATATAGTTTAAATATATTTCAAACAAAGTTTAAATAGTCTTTAAATAGAGTTCAAATAGAGGTACAATAAAATTAAAGTAAAGCCGAAATTAATTTGAAATAGCGTTAGGGTGATGCTAAAACAAACTAAAAATGTTTTAACAAAGGCTAAAATAATTTCAAATATAGATAACATGCAGTTAAAATATAGCTAAAATATGGTTTAAATAGAGTTCAAATACAGTTAAAAATGTTCAAATACATTTCATACAGAGTTTAAAAATGTTCAAATAGATTTCAAGTATAGTTACAATAAGAGATAAAATAGAGACAAATAGAGTTAGAATAAAATTAAAATAAAGTTCAATACAGTTCAAATAGAGTTCAAATAGAATTTAAATGCAGTTAAATTAGAGGTAAAATGAGGATCAAATATAGTTTAAAAATATTTCAAAGAGAGTAAAAATTAAAGTTAAAAATTTTTTTTTAAAGTTCGAATATAGTTCAAATACAGTTCGAATACAGTCCAAATATAGTTAAAATAGAGTATTGAAAAATTCGCATGAGGTTCAAATATAGTTTAAAACATAGTTAAAGTAGTGCTAAAATAGAGTTAAAATATAGATGAAAAAAACAGTTGAAATAGAGTGCAATTAGAGTGAAGATAAAGTTTAAATAGGGTTTAAATAAAGTTAAAATATATTTTTAACAGGGTTTAAACAGATTTTAGAATAATTTAAAATGGACATGAAATAAAGTTTTAAGAAAATTAAAGGAAATTTAAACTTTGTTTTAAAAGCACATAATAACAGGCTGAAAATACATTTTTGTATTCAATGTTTTTCTACGGAATAGATTTTATGTTAATTTTGCATACCTGTTAATGCTAAAAACTTCACTGCAATACTTACTTTACTACAATACTCACTTGCTTAACATTTTTACCGTATATTTTCTTTTAAAAGCCATAAATTTAAATGCGTTGGTTTGCCGCATTAGTTAACCTGTGTAAATCGTAAACAGTCAGTAGATAGTCCAGTATTTGGTCAGACATTCTAGTAGAAGAAATCAATGTTGGTCAGACAACAGCGAAAAACGATGTTCACCGCACGTTACCAGATACTTTTTATTAAGACAAGACTCCAAAGCAATTCATCTTCCATTTCAAAGCAAAGCAACTCTTTTTTGCCTCAACTACTTTCTTCGTCCACTAAAGAGTATCTTTGAACTTTAGTTAACTATTCTAAACATTATAATACATTTTAAGTAATAAAATCGTAAGATTTAAAATGTTAACTTCTGTTCAAATTTAAATTTGTTGAAAATTCGGTAAAAAAAATAAAATTAATGCCTCGTTTTGAAAATACCCACTGTCGCGGAATATTGGATAAAATTTAAATTCATTTGATAATGGCACCGTAAACAGTTTCAAGAATACTTAGGACTTTATTGTTTCAGTTTCAACGCTTCTCAAAGAGGCAGGAAAAGCTTTTTCACGCAACACCCATTTATTTTTTATGTACCCATAAAGGTTTATTACCTCTAATATTTGCAAGTTGTATTCAGCAAGAATATTATTTCGAAATACTTTTTTCGTGAAATGGAGCTTAATTGACTTCTTCATTAAAACTCGATTAGCCTACCATACCAAGGTACATAATTCTACTTCTGTTTACAAGCCTTATTATTAATCTTATAATATAGAATCCGTACACTGAGTGCATTTACTTAATTTTAATTTATTGAATATTTAGGGCCCTATAGGGACACTTTCAATTAGACAATTACAATTTGATATTTATTATGAACATCAAAGATTGAATTTAAATTTTGAGCCTGTGTACACAATTAGCCGTTGAAATTATTTACTTTGATTTTTCTTTGAATTTATATTAAAAAATAAGTTTTGTTATCTTTATTATTACAGAATGTGTACTGAGCATACTTTTCTATATTTTTAAACGAAATTTTAACTTTAAATATCAGGATTTTATCGAAAAAAATAATTGGTACGAAATTGTTCAGCAGTTTTAACCCTACAAATTTATTTCTTGGATAAAAAATTTTAATTATAAATGATTCTGTAATAATAAAGGCAGCAGCATTATTTTCTTAACAGCTGTTGCTTTTTAAAAATTACGAAAGGATACGATTCATAATCCCATGAAAATGCAAATAGGGCTATAGGCATTTATCTGTTAAGAAATGTTAAGAATTTTCTTCACCATCAATTTAACTAATTTAAACTTTGAAATATGTTTTTCGCACATTTATAAAATATTTTAAAATTTGTTCCCAACTTCAAAAAATTAGGTAAAATCCTATAAAATAAATTTTTTTATCCTTGATTTGTACTTTTTCCACTTATCTGAAATTTTCAAACAAATTTTTTGAATTTGCTTGAATACCCCAGACGAATTATATCAAGTTAAAGTTAAATATCAATAAACAGAGAAAATTAAAAATATCAATATTTTCGAAATTTTTATTTTATATAAAAAGGATTTTTACCTGAAATTTCTTTTTATTCTGGATGAAAAAATCTTTTTGGTAGTAAATTCAGAAATATTTTTAAAAATTCGTTGTTTTGATTTGAAAATTTATCTTTTTTGGTAGTAACTTCATCTTTTGTTATAAAAAATTGCAAATGTTTGATTTCAAACTAAATTCTTGTTTGAGTGAAAATTTAACTATTTTGTTGAAAATTCGTCTTTTCATATAAATTCAAATCTTTTTTATTTAAAATTTTTAAAAAATAGTGTAATTATTTACTATTATTCACTATTCTATATAGATTCAAGTCTTTTTCATTTCAAATTTGCAAAATAGTTTAATTATTCATTATTATATTTTAGTTACGATTTTACCTTCTTTAGTTAAAAATTCAATTACTTGGTTAAAATTTAAATAAATTTCTTAAAAAAGCACTTCTTTAGTTGGTCATTCATCGTTTTTGTTCAAAATGTACCTCTTTGGTAGGAAATGTATCTATTTTGTTGAAAATTTGTCTTCTTTATCGCCACATTATTCTGTGTTGAGACTTAATCTTTTTGTAAACAAATATCAAACATTACTATTTTCAGCATTCATCTTTTTTGTATCAAATAATACTTATTCGTTAAATTTGAATTTCCTTCTTGAAAAGTACTTTTTCGGTTGTAGACTTAACATTATATCAAAAAATTTGTCTTATTTGTAGTAAATCAATCTTATCAATAAAAAATTTGTTTACTGGGTTTAAAATTGAATTATATGGATTAAAAAAAATCTTTTTTGTGAAGAATTTATACTAAAGAACTACGAAATTGAGTTTTTTTATATAGAAAACTCCTCTTTCTTTAATAAAAATTTAATATTTTTTATTAAAAATACAATTGGTTAAAAAGTAATCTTTTTATTTGAGGATTATTGGTTAATTATTACGTAATGCAGAGAAACGATTACTTACGGATTCTGAAATATAAAATCTGCTAATTATGCAATTTGAATAACTGTAGCTTATTGGCATTAAATAACCCATTTTGATGTTGCTTGCTACCGATTAAAATTGTACATTTTCAGTAGATTTCATCCGATTCAACGATACAAATAGTTACGTCAGAAAGGGATTCATTGTGAATCTAAAACCCGCTTAAGCATTCGAAACAGAACGCAAGTAATCTCGTTACGTAACGTATTTCAATTTGCTTCGCTTCATTATCACAAAACGAATAAGCCGGCTCTAGTTTGTTGAAACAGAATGGCATAAAATAAGCGAAGCTAACAATAATCGTGCTCCCACTTTTAAAAAAATATTTTTTTACTAGTTTTACGAATGTAAGAGTAGCCCCAACGCAATCCCACAAATGATTCTACACATAATTATTTATAATTATTTATTATCATAATTTCATAATAACATAATAATATTTTTTTATCAATAAGTCAATAATAATTTTTAAATACTATTTAAAAGTATGTTCAGAAAATTTTTTGGGTATTTTTTTCCATAAGGACATACAAGTGAATGTTAAACATAGATTCTTCCTTATGTCTTATGGTGCACCTGAATAAAAAACGATGACATTGGAAATTTTTACAGGCAAAAATTGTTTTAAGTCAAAATTTTAAACAATAAATATGATTAAAATGAATTTTTAAAAAATTAATAAGACTTTAATCAATTAAGGACTACGAAAATGAGTTTAAATTAAAAGTGAGAAATTTGATAACTAAACAGATGACGTTATTTTATCATACATTCATAAATTTTATTAGTATTTATAATTTCATTGTGTAAGTAAACTGCAATATTTCAAAATTTGGTTACAAAAATGGACTCAATAAGACGTCGTTGTTACGTATATTTTTTTGTAGCTAATCTTTTAATGATTTTGAAATCAAAGTAATACTCCAACTTACAATTTATCAAAGTATATTTCAAATATTCTAAAGCCACTTTTTATTAAAACTAGTTCGTTTGTTAAAAATAGTTGAGAACTTAAAGATTATCTAAAAAATATTATTGTACCAAAAAC
The DNA here is from genome assembly GCA_010014905.2 of Druon quercuslanigerum. Lineage (NCBI taxonomy): Eukaryota > Metazoa > Arthropoda > Insecta > Hymenoptera > Cynipidae > Druon > Druon quercuslanigerum. Next base: position 5,355 of record JAAAKG020100302.1, on the reverse strand, counting down.
TCATTCAACAGTTTCTTTAGATGTTGTGTTCTTTTTTTACAGCATCCCACTAGAGCCTGCTTTAGATTGCAGTGAAGAAAAACTTGATTTAAATCATAACTTAACAAAAATAACCAAAAATTATTTTTTTAAAGCAGCTATAACAATCTTTAATTGTACTGTTTTCTCCTTTAGGAATAAATTTTATACACAAATGTCAGACTGCCCTAAGGGTTAACCTTTATTTCCAGTTGTTTCGGATTTGATTTTACAAGTTATTACAAAAAGAGCTCTACAATCATTGGATTTCACACTGTTATTTTATACAAACGTTATGCCTATGACATTTCACGTATTGTTCCTAATGACAAAATTAAATTTCTCTAAAATGTATTTAATAGTATTGAATATTGTAAAAATTTCGCCGTAAATGCGAGATCAATAATATTATTAACTCTCTTGACTTGCAAATTATAAAAATTTTAAAAGGTGATTTATTAACAAAATGGTACAAAAAACATTCTTGGTCTAGTAGATACTTAAACTATAATTCATGCAATTTATTTTGTCACAAAATGGATTAATTAAAAGTTTTAGAAGATAGATGTGTCAAATTAAATGAAAACCAATTTAGGAAAAAATATAATCAATTAAAAACAACTTTAGTACATGATGCCTTTCCTCTTGATTTAGTAAAGGACATTATTATAGAACGTATTCATTAGATTTACAATAAAAGTAATTATAAGAATTAAAATATTTTTTTAAATGGAGTGATACAATAGATTTAATTTGAATTTTACCTTACCTTACATTCAGGGACTACCTGAACGGTTAAGGAAATCACTTAAAAAAATAATTGCTAACGTTTATATTGAAAACGAAAATAATTTATATAATTATTTGTTAAGTAAGTAAGACGTTGCTAAACACAAAAGAGATTGTGAAGTTGGGAATTTTAACACAGATTTGTCACAACATTCCTGGAATCTTAATCATTACTCATTATAATTTCAGAAAAGTTAAAATACTAGCTACCGAAAAAACAGGTATTAACGACGTATTAGAGCTTATTTTTATAAAAAAATTTGAAAGATTTCAGTTAACCCACACACTGAAATTCTAAATATTAATAAAATTTATCAAAATATTCTCAAATAATTTCATTTGCTTTGTTACAAAATTTCTCACTATTAATTTAAATTTATTTTAGCGCTGCCTCATCAGTAGTTTCAATGAAAACCCGTTCATTATTTTTCAATGTTCATTACGTACGCTATCTTCAGAGATTTCTAAACTGTAAATTTTTGTTTCGCCCTTCCTAACGTACGATAAATTTTCCTTGTTATAACAAAAAATGTAGTCCTTGATTGATTAGAGTCTCATTACTTGTTTGAGACTTCATTATAACCATATTTATTGCCTAAAAACTTGAAGCATGAAACACAATTTTGACTTGTAAAAATATAATTATTTAGGTTAAAAACTTTTGCAAAAGGTACATACTGTACCAAAGCATAAAAGTAATGAGAAAGGAGTTTTTAATAAAATAAATTTTGCTCTCGAAAAAATGTTTTTTGGCTCAATTTTATTTTTATTGATGTGGACAGTACGGCATAAGGACAAATCAATGATTTAACATTCATAAATATTTTCAGTTGAAGAAAGGATTGATTTGATTTAAAATCATTATACAGTAACATGCAAGAGCTTGGATTTGTTAGGAATAACAGGGGAATAATTATGTAACTTTTTCAGTTTCACTTCCACTTTCCCGAAATTCACTTCGGTCGTGAAGTGAAAATTAAAATGTAGGGCTTCAACTAACAAGGAAAACCGATTTTTCGTTTTTTTTAATAATTTAAAACAATATTTGACAACATATCAAAAGATTTGCAGAGTTTTAAAAAAAGAGTCTTTAAAATTTGAAGCCAATTTTTATAATTATAAAGAATTTTCTTTATTTTTTCGAGAAATCTCATGATTTTAAACGAAACTTAAAAGGTTTAGAAATTTATTCAAAATTATCAAGAACAAAAATTTATTAAATATTAAAATTATTTTAAATGAAATGAAGAAGCTTTAGTGTATTGAAAAGATACCAAATAACAAAAATTGAAATACATTACAAACAATTGAATAAAAAATGAAACATTAGCGATGTTTTTCTATTTGAGAAAATTAATTTTAAAAGAAAATTTCAAAAAATGTCTACAAATGTCGAAAAAAATCTTGAAGATATAACGGGAATTGCTTAATTTTTATGTGTTTTTAAAAATTCTAGTGATAATTTGTGTCTTTTAAAAGATTTTTGAAAATTCTTCGCTTGATAGAGATGATACCTTTTCGGTTAACAGTGATATTTTTTGGTCGAAAATTAATTTTGTTGATTAAGAATTCAACTAGTCTGTTGAAATTTATCTTTTTTGATTGAAATAAACTGTCATTGGTTACAATTTCTTTAATTTCTTTAATGTAACTGTTTCTTTGAAAGTATGTCTTTTCCTGAATAAATTTCTTGTGATTATTTATTTTCAAATATTATTCAAGTTTTTAGGAATGCTTCAAGTTCGAGATGTTTGATAATTGTTCTCGAGGTAAAAATTTAACCTTTGTCGTTAAAAATGCAATTGTTTGCTTGAAAATTGAACTATTTGGTTAAAGGTTCAACTATTTTGCTGAAGATGTGGCTTCTCTAGTTGAATTCACCTATAAGTTGTTAAAAATTCCTTTATGCTGTTTAACTGTTCCATTTCGTCTATAAATGAACCTTTATTCACTGCAAATTTCTTTTTTGTTGTGGTTAATAATCGTCTTTTTTGATAGAAAATTATTGTTCTTAGGTTTTTAGGTAAGTGCGATTGTCAGTTTGTCAACTGCAACATCATTTTTTCAATAACCTGAATAACTTGTTTCAATAAATCTCAGTAAGTTTGAATCCAGCGACCCATAGTCTAAATTAAAATGGCTAGAGTCTTTAGCAGTGAAAAATTCCTTTCTATCTCTGCTGAGGTTTGAACCCAGGTCTAGAGATTGCCAGTCTAATGCTAAAGTCTATAACAATTTTATTTGAGAATAATAGACTAAAAAATTAAATTTTACTGAAAAAATCTACTTCACTATGCTAGTCGATAATATAATATCAAAACTCAACCTCAGCTTAAAATTTTGTATTAATGAGTACTGCAGTGTTAGACTTTAGTGGGACTTTTTTTAAAATTTTTATTCAGATCTATTTTGTTTCATGAATGTAGCATGGAGAAGTTTTCCATTATTTACGAAAGCGATTAATGCAAAGTGGGTAAAATCGTAAAGTTTAAACCTCATACGCCGATCACTATTATCCTCGGCCCGTGTTTTACGATCCTCGAGTGCCAAGTAGAGTGGAATGACAACCCACCCAACAAAATCGCCGACAACAGTTGTGATAGCTGTTTCGTTTGTTTGCTCTACTGCTCTCTTTTTCTCACTAATTCGTACAAAAAATCGCAACATCAGTAACAAAAAAAAATTAGGCAAAGTAGGCGCCTTGACCGTATAAAGACGAATTCCATATGCTAATAAGACGTAAATAAGTAATTTAAACCTCCCACTCCCATATTTTTTACCCCTAATTTTCCCTGCACCCCTAAATTCACTTTGGATTGCCAAACTTCAACCTTCGCTTGCGCTCCCTTCCCGGACTTAATGCTCATATACTTCTCCCTCTTCTTACATCCCCCACATTTCGTCGAAATTTCTCTGTACGTCTCATTTCCCCTTACTTTCCACGACATTTCCACTCACTTAGCTTTGTTGTGAGTTAGGAGTTCATTTCACTTCTCCTTCTTGGAAGAAAGTACAGCAAATGGAGCAACGGATGGAACGCTGAAGGAAGCCTTAAACATTAAAGAAAATCAAATTAAAACTATAAGCAGCGAGTACGAGTAACTTTCATCAAGGATTTTTGTTTTTGAATGTCGGGAATGCGGGAAAAGTCAACAGTTTTCTGCGACTGTATTATAGGGTTAATTGAGACTCCGGATTCTATAACCACGCATAAAATTTGCTTAGCCGCTTCAGGCCGCTCCAGTTGTCCCCTGATGACTTGAAAATCAGTTTTCGAAAAGTTCACTTTTTAAAACATCACTTTGTAGAAAATTTCATAGCACATCTTTTTTCTCTCGAAAAAAGTTGTATCTTTTACCGTTTCTGTAAAAAAAATTTCAAAAACTCGATTTTTCAGACCAGGAAATTTAATAAATATTTTCACTTCAACTCGCTCCGAAAAACAAAGTTCTTTATATTCTAAGATAAAAATTAAACACTATATCCTTTAAACTCTTCTTAAGATAATGTGCAATTTCAAATTGATTTATTTTGTTAAATAAAAAAATTATACATTTTTTTGGTAATCGGTATTAAAATAACGTTAGACAATTTTCAAACGCTTCGTTTATCGAGGGAATTTTTAGTAAACCAAAGCTTTCAGCAATTAGAATGCTTAGTAGGATAAAATGAAGTTTTCTAAAAAGTTTTACCCTAATTTAATTATTCGTTAACAAAATAGGATCATTTAAATAGCATTGCCCGAGTACGTGAGGGGCGATAACTTCGGAGCCCGGTTGCACCGCCCTATTTAGCTTGCTAGAATACAACTATGTTTTTTTATACAATGTCCTTGAAATAGGCGTACATTAGAAACATAATGTAAAAAAAATGTGAGGGCATCTTCAATTCATTTTTAAGATTAGCTAGGAAAGTATTGAACATCTCTTAAAATTTAGAGAACATTGTATTCGATTCCTAAGCAAATAAATCTATAAATATTGAAAATAAAAAACTAAAAAAGTAAATGTTGAGTTTGCTCGAAACTCTAACTGGAGGTAGAAAAATAAATAGAAACAAAGAAAATGGGGCTTATAATATTAGCAAAGTAAAGAAAAACAAGGTATTTGTACGCACACTTCCTTTAAAAGGATAAAAATTTCAATACTTATGAAAGTGAATAAAAAAAATTATTATTGACTTTGAAGATTATTTTCTTTAATACTTTCATTTCGTAAAAATTTTCATAAGAAATATGTAGAGCACATTTTATATGGGAACTACTGTAAACTAGAGAAAATAATAGAAACAGGATTTTTGTTTTGAGTAACAAATTTAAAATATTAAGGATATTTTCCGTGTAAAGTGGGCAAGGACATTACTCAACCTTTAACTTGATTTATGAAATCGAAAAAGGTAGCCACATTGCTAAGTCTAACAAATTTTGCAAAAGAAATATAAATATACTGTAGAAAGAATAGTTTAAGACGGTAATATTTATTGGGAAATAGTTGATCTAAGTTTTCCATTTTATTTTATCTTCAGAAATTAGCCGTAATGTTTATTCAA
>JAAAKG020100291.1:0-15917 GCA_010014905.2 Druon quercuslanigerum | reverse complement strand
CACACTAGTGGGTTTTTACTCACTTTTCTCAACGCTCACGTCATCAATCGAGAAATCGATCGTTTTCGCCACTATTTAGGTATTTTAAACAAAAAGCTAAACTTTATTTTTAAACCAAAAGAAAACATCCATCAATTCTAAAAAATTCTAATTGATGTTTGATCTTCATTTTTAAAGGTCAATTTTTTTTAAGTATGCTTGTTATTCGAAGAAAGGCTATAGAAAACTCTATCGAAGCTGTAGTGGAAAAAACAAATTTGCATTGGTATTAGCACAGTAATAAATAACCAAAGTAGATGATAATATACATTTTATTTGCAACAAATTTATATTTTTACTCACTACTGTTTTTAAGTAATCCATATACAGTGTAAGCAAGAGCTTCAGAAATGTCACTCAATGTCCCCACATTGAGAAATTCATCGCCAATTAGGCTGTTTTGGTTAACTCTTTATAACCTTTCGGCGCGAAAAAATGAGAAAGTCGCCGAAGAAAAAAACCAAAATATATTTACTAGACGATTTATTTTGCAAGATTAGGCGACTTTAATAAAACTCTATTTAACATACCTGATCTTACTTAAGACACACTTCCTTGTGAGAAGAAGAGAATACACCCATGAATGCGATTATCGATGTGCTTCATTAGCAATTCAGACATGAAAAATAATATCGAAATGGAGTATCCAAATGTGATAAAGAAAATCAGCGACCACCAAATACTAACATAATCAGCCCCTTCTTCTATTTCCCATGAGTTTGACTTTCTTTCTCGTGGTGAAAATTGCTTCTGCCAGTGATAAAGTAGACCATGCTGAATTAGCCTTTGTATAGTTGCATCAGCTTGACGAACAAACGGTGAATTCGGCTCAAAATGCAAAACCTTGTAGCTAAATAATACACGTTCCCCTACAATTTTCATCACAGGATCACCATTTCTGTCTCTGTGGTCATTAATTGCAAGCAACGCCGTTGATTCTCTGAGAATGCAAGAAACATTCTTGCTCTCAACCAGCATATCAATGCATTCTTTAATTTGCGAAACAACTTTGGAATTCGCCGCAATTGCTCGAATAACTGAGTCGTTTATTTCCGTTATTGGATACAGATAGCTTTCTGTCATCATTGGAATAAGATTCGTCATATTTAATTCTTTTAGTGTGTCAATTATTATCTCTGCCTTTTTCGTAAATTTCATGTCGGTTAGGATTGAGAAGATACTGAAAGAGAAAATTAGAAACGCAGTAAGCATTGAGACGAATGCAATCCTTTCGGATAATCTGGACGGTTCACGAGGTACTGTAAATCCTAAAACTACTCGAAGTATCTCCATCCAGGGCCAAACATCCTTGTCGAATTTCAGCAAGGTCGTGATGATTCGGATAACCGAAATTAACAGAGCTAAGTAGAGCCATCGTATCGTATGGTTTACGTTGGATATTGTATCACTCTCGGAAGTTAAAATTGGTACCAAAGCGCAGATTTGTACAGATTCAACATATGTACTTCCTAAACTTGATCTTTCACAATTCGGTAGTATTCCTGCCTGGTTGGTAATGAATCGAATTGTGTGGTTCGCAAGTAAATACGCAAAACCGGTTCGTTTGCTTTTGTTAGTGCAATGCCACTGACACAAGCATTCCTTTTGAGACAATTGTTCCAATAAATTAAAGTTCATCTTTTTTGATAGAGTTTTTGCGACTAGAGAATCAGGTCCAGAAACGTCAACAGGATATCCTGATGAGTTGCGTTTTATGTAAACGCTGGGTGGAGAATGAAAGGACCCCACCTTCATTTCAAATCCATTTAAATCCAGCAGTTTATTTGGAAACAGTTTGATTTTCCTCGAGTATCGTTGCTCTGTATAGATTCCATTAAACGGATTGAAATTGTACACCCGCATGCTGCGTTTATCTTCATTTTGTAATAAACCATTTTCGGTTTGTTTTTCAATAATCTCAAGAATAGTAAAATCGAGAACATTGTTGGACCACATTTTCTGCAGCAGATTACTGTAACTGACTTTTCCTTTCTTTAGTAAAGCAATCATCAAACACTTTGGTCGAGTTTTCGATTCTGATAACTGATTTAAAAGTTCTGTTGTTGTTGTTTCTACGTTTTGCAGATTTTGCTCTATACATTGAATCGGAATGATTAATGTTTTTTCTGTACTCGGATGCAACAATCTCCGCGTGATAATTCCAGCCTCTGGAGTGTCAGTATGATTTAAACTTATTAGCTGACTCGGAATCTCTTGTTGAATGTTTCCTATGATGTCAGAAATTCTGCCATCCTGGCTTCTTGTACCTTCACTAATTATCAGCACTGTTTTATATAGTTGCTCCTCTTTTTTAATATATTTGGCGAGACGTTTGACCCACGTTTGCCCATTAAACACTTCAGGAAAGAGCTCAAAAAAGAGTACGAAAATGATTTTCATATTTATTAGCATTGTATCAAATTCTTTACATACAATAGAATTTATTTATAAATTTATTTTTTCAGTTAAATCATTTTTTAGTTTCCGATTATACTTCAGTTCGAAGCGAACTGATGATATACGACGTTTCCCTAGTGATTGTGCAAACACAATACGCGGTGCCACTTATTCTTATTGAGAATGTGACCTACTTTCTTCTTCTACTATTAAGTTCCGTCAACAATAAATAATATATGAGAACAGAAACCTAAGGGTAATAGTTTCAAATGACCTAATCTTACAGCAGTAGCATAAAAATTTCTGTAACAATTTATAGTTATCATAAATAAAAATAGAATATAAATCGTTAAGAAAATCACCTAAAATATATATTTTTATTTATTTCATACTAAATAATACTATTTTACAGAAGAAGAAACATGTGTAGTATTAGGATAAAAGTTAGTAAGTTTGATAATAATATCTTTAATTATAAAATACTTATCAGAATCTTCTAATGAACATCGAATTTGTTAAAAAGACGGATAACTACCACCACCGCTACCATCCCTACTGCCAACATAGCCACATCGTCACAACGTCACAATAATGCCATTCATACGCTACGCAGCATCAGGATTCTTTCATTTTGGACACTTTCTCGACTGGGTTGCCCCCCTGATGCAGTGGAAGCACTGGGGAGTGCTGGAACACTCCGAAGAGTTGTGATCCTCCGTGTCGCACCTCCAGCACCCTTTGGTTCTATCAGGACCCTTGCAGCTGGCTGCCTTATGGCCAAAGCAGAGGCAGTATTATCATCGAATAGCTTCGATTTTCTTGCTACCGACTCGACCTCCTCCGCATCTGTAGTTGTGTCAACGTCTAGTACCTCAACCTCACTGCGGGCGATAGCTCCCGAATACAAATCTTTTCTCCAACAGCTGCTCTGATGGCAGCGGATAACAGTCATCTGCCATCCGCTGCAGGCCCGAACTCATCAAGTAACTCGGCTTTCCTAGTTTCCCGAACACCGCTGATGTTAACAACAATGGTGTTGGGTGTCACTTTTCTCTTGAGGTCCTTAAGGACCTATGGGTAGCTTGAACCCTTAGCCGGTTTTATAATAACCGCTTCGGGCCACTGTCGCCTCCTTTTCTCCTTCTTCTGTGAACTGGTGCTTTTTGGTGCAAGTTTTGGTATCTTTCTTCCTGGTCCTGGGAGCGAGTTTTTCCCCAGCTTGTATGGTTTGATCCCCTAAACAGGTCATAACTTCACACCCTGCATGTGTATCTGCATATCGAATAGCACTTTTGCCGCTTCTTTGATATCCTTCTGTACTGGAAACTACCTATTACTTTTAGACTCACTGAAACTTTTGAGCTCTCCAATAACTCCCTACATCTCCTTTATGCTTTCGTTTATTGCTTCAGTCTCCAAGTATCTTTGGACCCCCCAAAATCCATTGGGCCGGCACGTGGGGAGATTTCTACTCCCTTGGGTTATGTTGTTTTTTACATAATCATTTCTGGTTTTAATTCGGGGTTCCTTTCCCTATTTGGCTTTAGTCCACCCCAGGTATAGTGATAATGTTGATTATAATATAGAGGAAGAGAAGAAGAGGAATCCTAACGAACTTTTAGATGCTTTGCGATTTTACGTTAATTCTCGTCATTCGTTATGAGGTCTCGAGTGGCAAGAAATTGTTCATATATTACGTCAAAGAAACATAATTATTTAGCCAGCATGACCATTATGAATTTTTGTGTTAACCATGTTTTATTTGAATAATTACATTATGAGATTACTTTGTTACTTAAAACTAAGAATCTACATTGTGAAATTAAAGTAAGTAATTTTTCTTGATCAAAGAAACATTTAAGGGTGGGTAGTTAGTTAGTTTTCATGTAGGCGGGGGAAGGGGGTGCGAAGTACCCCCTGGCTCTCAATCTATAAAGTCTGTTATACAACACCCGTGATTATTCTGTAGGCAGTACTCCGAATCGGGCCATATTCGCCGAGTGATTTGAATCTTTGCTTGTTCGTTGTTATCAAAATTTTTAGAATATACCTCTTAAGTGCCAAGCGAAAGTGATCCTCATCCACTCTGCCATTCTTCAGCTTCTCAGCAGTCAGCAGAAAGGCAATACGCCCAGACTAGGGTGAACGGAGCAAAACCCTCTGAGACCATGCGCCCTCTGAGTTAGATGCACAGATTCCAAGCACTTCCTGGTGTGTTATTTAAGGGTGTGTGTGTGCGTGTGTGTGTTCCTTACTCTAAGGCGTCCAGCGATCATCCAGCGCGTTTCCCCGTAGGAGCTCCAAACGCAAGAAGATCCCTAACTCATTTTCGTGTGTTCTCAAAATCGGCTTCGATCCCCAACGTTAGACCACCAAGGCTTTTTTTACATTAAGGGTTATCAAAGGTCGAAATTTATTCAAAGCTGTTCCCTTATTCAAGGGTTAGTTAATAAGTTCAGGTAGCACTCTAATTTCTTTCAATAGAAATAAAGTTTAAATCATTAGCTACTAAAGTTATTGATAGATAGCGCTGCTATACTTTCAGAAAATTTGTTTAGTTTCTTTTACCGTTGGTAATTTACAAACGTAATTTGTTTTAAATTAAACATTTAAATTTCATGCAGTATCGTTCCTTATAGCGTTACATATTTACAGACCACGTTGATATGGGAAATTTTTAATTTTCCTCCAGTTTAACTGACAGCCATGCCTTGTGTCATGTACATATTTACGCTGCACACTTCTGTGTACTGCGAAATACTACTGCGCATCAGTATATTCTGTTGAAGCCTACTGAAGATTCACAAGTCTACTGCGCACCCATAAGGATCATAGAAGCTTACTGCGCAGCTGCATGTACTGCAAACTTTACTGCACATCCATATGTATCATAGAATCCTACTACTACTGAACATTTACACGTCTACTGCACATCCATGAGTTACATAGAAGTCCACTGCGCAGTCGCGTGCATCACCAACCTGTACTGCGCATCCACACGTGTAATAGAAGTCTACTGAAGATTTACAAGTCTACTCAATGATCCTTCTAAAATGTAGGTAGAAATTACATACCGACGGTTCTAGAAAATTGATACAGGAAAGCGCCTCGCTTGCAATAAATCCTACAGAACCTTCGATCGATCTTTCTAGGATATAAAGAGAATTGAAGTAATAAGAGTGAGCAGTCATCATGAATAACTGTATCGATATCTCTAGAAGTAGAAGAAGTATCAAAAACACACTCATACGTTAGACCTAGAAATTTCGATATACAGAAAATCGTCAGATATTACGTTAAAATTTCTGAAAGGCTCGACACATTGAATTTGTAATATTTACTATTCTAGGTGGAAATTCAGAATATTGATTGATCTTTCCTGAAAAGCCGTTATATGTTACATCCAATATCGCTGTTCGTAGAAAACTAAACGACATAAAATACATAAAAAGTAAGAGCTTCTTGTGTGCAAATCTTCTAGAAACTTCAATGGATAGAAAAGCGTTGGAGATCACGTTAAAAATTCTAGAATGTTTCATTATTTTCCGAAACTCAGGAAATCCTCATAATCTGGTTATTGGTCTTAAGCGAACCACTAATGCCTTCCAGCTTTCTAGAAATTTCGATAAATGTTGTCCAATCGGTTATAAAGTTCTGGAAACTTATAGAATTCAGGGGAATCCCCGACCCCACGAGCGCCATGTACAAAAGACTTGTATTCGTCGATAAGTGTCAGTGATATATCTTACCGACTGTCGGTAACTTGCCGACACTTTTATACCGACGGAGGTGATTCAAAACTGGCATATCTATACTACTAGAACGCAATTAAAATAGATACGAATGCAATCCTTTCCGACGATCTATCAGGTTCACGGGGTGCTAAAAATCCTAAACATTCTCTTAATATTTCAAAGTACAGCCAAAGATCGTTATTAAAATTCAGCAAAATGGTGATGAATCGAACGACGAAAACCACAAGAGCCAAGTAGATTCATCTCTCAAAGTTTGCCAAAATTCCTGCCTGGTTGGCAATGAATCGAATTGTATTGTTACCAAGTAAATAAACGAAACCGGTTCGTTTGATGTCGTCAATGCAATGCCAGTAATCGAACATTTCCTTTTGGGATGATTGTTCTGATAACTTTAAGTTCATCTTTTTCGAAAGGGATTTTGCGACCAGAGCATCAGGTCCAGAAACTTTAATGAGATATCCTGATGATTTGTTTTTTACGTGAACGCTAGGTGGGGGATAATAAGAATCAACCTTCAATTCGAATCCATTTAAATCCAGCAGAGTATTTGGAAACAGTTCGATTTTCTTCCTATATCTTTGTTCTATATATGTTTTCCATTAAACGGATTTACATTATACACCGTAATAAGAATTTGATCTTTATTTCGAAGCAAACCATTTTCGGCTTGTCTTTCTGCAATCTCAAGAATAGTGAAGTCGGGAAAATAATTGGACACTTTGGTCGAGTTTTCGATTCTGAAAACTGATTGAAAAATACTGTTGTTTCTTTTTTTTTTTACCTTTTTCAGATTTTCTTCTATGAATCGAATCGCAATGAACAATGTTTCTTCTGTACCCGGATGCAATAAGCTCCGCGTGATAATTCGAACCTCTGCAGTGTCAGCATGACTCAAACTGAACATCTGACTCAGAATCTCTTGTCGTTTGACCCATTTTTTCTCATGACAAACTTCATAAAAGAGTAGAAAAAGATTTTCAGTCATATAATTTTTTAGTTTCACACGGAAAAAAGTACACTGTAAGATGCACAATTTCGAACAGTAAAGCTCAGGTTTAAAGTGTACTTATTCGTTGAGCGAGATTTGTTTTGCTTTTTACAATAATAAGTTTATTTTTATAATTACTTATTAAATAATTATTATTTTTCTAACTAAAACTAAAAGACGCATAAATTTCACGGCCTGTGGCCGTTATATATATATATATATATATATATATATATATTATTTACATATTTATAAGAATAATCAGTTGTTAATATCAATTATATAAAATACTCAGAAGCTATAATTAATCATTACCATTAAAGTATTCTTCGCATATATTCTCTGAGCAACACTTATCGATTACTGATGAGTTATCCAAAACATCCTACCATACCGATCATAGATATGTAAACCACTTTATATTATAAATCCGAAGACTACGTTATTTATAAACTGATCCTTATTATAATTATTATTGATCATCGTGAATAATTATTACCAATTATTACCAATTATCATTTTTGTACATATTTACTCTTTAAATTCTTAATCATATTATAAATTCTATGTAAAATTCTAAGAAATATCAAGTAATAAAAATGTAAATCATATGAATGCGCGGTCATTGACGTCATAACCAATCAGGAGGAAGCAAGCCCCACGAAGGAACACGCGAGGCCCATCTACTATGGCCCAATTGGTGAAAAGGCCATAAACGTCAATTCAAACGTGAATTACAATTCATGTTTATATCTATGTTTCAATTTGTCTTAGAAAAGGATATTTATCTTACTCATATTATCAATCATTCAGCACTTACAAAACTCACAAAAAGTCAATGTGTACTGAACTTCCGACGCGAATATAAAGTAATAAATTCAAATTAAATTCACATTAAATTAAATATTCTTAACATTAAAAATAAATAAATGATATAGTAATAATATAAAATTGTAATAAAACATGCCAAAAAAAAAACGATGTTGAAGTAAGAAAATTAAAGATCACTTGTGTCACCGCCAATTTTTTGCCCGGCACTGGTCGTTTCTCACAAGTGGTGAGAATTTTGCTGGTTAGTATATAAGGACCATTTAGACTGATATGACCAGCGTGTGATATTATGTGTTACGAAATTGCTTTATATGTATTAGTTTTAAAATTTATAATTTCACAGAGCAAATCTTTCACTTTGATGCTATGAGTTTCACTCATTTCTCCCAAAGTGTAAGAATTACGCTGTGGTTGCACGAAAGGCTTCGTTACTGCGCCGCAGAGTAATATTTCATCACGTTTCCGAGTATATTTTACAGCGTACTTTTTTCCGTGCAGTTGCCCCAGAAACGTAAAGAAGAGTTTGTCTCGTATGGTGGACTTTTTTTAGTATGCCTGTGTTATTATAGTGCAAAAAAGAGATTAATTTTTGTTCAAATTAATTAACGAATAAAACAATTTTAATGCAAAAAATACATTTTAATATAGCTTTCATATAATGGTGAAACACTGGTTTTAGCAGATGTTTGTTTAATACACAAATGGTAAAATGTCACCTCATACTGTTTTCGGGCTGGAATCACGTTTTATTCTCACTCTTTGATATACTCAATCCAGGAAGGGAACTCTTTTTTTCCAAAGCTGCAAATACATTCTTTTAATAATTTAAATTATTTAGCAATATTATTTATTATAAAAAATAGCAAGCAAAAAAAACTTACCTGCAATTTCTTGTAATTCTTTTTCTACGAGCAGGCGCAAGCCACTGAGATCGACTTTATTAGTTCCGAAGGTTTTTAATTCTGGTGGGCGAGATAATACCAAGTCGATTTTTTCTTTTTCTCCCCTTTTCCGATTCAACTATGAAAATAGAATTTAGATTAAATTTAAGAATATGCATTGCAAAAATGTAAAATTTATATGGCAAAAATATTTTTGATGTTAAGTTAGTATAAATATATAATTACATGTTCATGTAATTGTTGACTTATTTCCACATGGTCCATCATTGTTTTGTATGCCTCAGAAGCTAATGATGAATTTCTTTTTTCCTGAGCTTCAATTTTTTCAATGCAAGCTAATAATCTTGCAGCATCCAATTCTGAAAAATTAATTTTGGATATTATTAAATAATATTTTTTAAATTTAAAATAAATTTAAAAATTTTAATTTTATTTTTTTGATTTCGGAAAATATTACATTTTTTATTGTAATGAAATTTGAATATTATTTTAATATCTCTTTACCATAAAATATAATTGCCATAAACCTCAAAAAAATTTAATGTTTCGTATTTCAGAGAAACTTAAATTAAATTTAAAATAAAACAGATAGCAATATGATTTTTCTACCATGAAGCAGAATTTTCGATAAAAATATAAGTTTTCAAATCAAAACGTGAAATAGTTACGTTTTCAGTTTAAAAAATTAATTTATAAAAAAATTGAATTTGTTATCAGTTAAATAGAACCGAAAAAGACGAATTTGAACATTATTGTCACCCAAAAACACGAATTTTTAACAAAAAAGATGATTTTTCCAAATAAATGATCCCAAACGGTTAATTTTTAATTTAAATGGTTTAATTTTCAATCAAGCAGTTGATTTTTCTACCAAAATAATTTTATTTTCAATCAAATAGTTGAATTTTGTACTAAAAATTTTAATTGAACAAAAAAAGACAAATTTTTAACAAAATAATTGAACCTATAAACAAAAATTTGAATATTCAAAAAAGAAGATTAATTTTTCATATAAAAAGACAAATTTTCAACAAAATATATGACATTTTTTACAGGAACTTTTTAATCAAAATAGTTAAGTTTTCAACCAAATCGTTGAAATTTTTACTAAAATGGATAAGTTTCCAACTAAAAATGGAATGGTTACATTTTAAGATTAAAAATTTATTTTTTAATAACGACTACAAAATTTCTGCAAGTTAAAATAAACAGAAAATCCTTAAATATTTATATTGTTAATAAAAATATTATAAACAAGTAAAAAAGTTTAGTTTTTTACTTCAAATTGTTATTTTTGTCAACAATATGTTTGAGAAACAGTCATTTGTAGAAATTTTACGTTTTTTCGAAATTATTATTTTAATGCATCTTGAAAGTGGTACATAAATAACTTTGTCAGTATTTTTAATTAATATTATTATTGAAAAATGATAGAAAATTATTACTTTTCTAAACAAAATATTTAAGAAAAAATATTTTGCTTCGGAAATAAGAAACAGCTCTAAATTATTAAGAAGAAATATTAATTCTCTTTGCTTAAGAATTTAGCCAAATTCATAATTTTAAAATACACCTTACCTGATCCAATGAGATTCATTAAAGGAAGAAATTTTTGTTATAGAAGTTTACATCGTAGCAAAATAATGTAACAAAAAAATTTTTTTAAATATTTTGTTCATCAAAATTTTAATTTTCTATTATTATTTAATAATAATAATAATATTAATTGAGAATTATCACTATTGAAATGTATTAAAATAATAATTACTAAAAGAACCCTTTTTCAGACGTAAAATTGTTATAGATGATTGCTTATCCAAAATATTGTTAATAACAATAAAAATTGCTGGTCGATGCCCCACTTCTTGATGAATTGTTATTCGCAACGCAAATTTCTAACATTTGTATCTTTTTGCTGCTTTTTATCTTTAATGAAAAAACAATACATAAAAAGCCATTTGTTTATTAGGATATTTATGATAATGATAATTGTTAACTAATGGGTTATTTTTCATTCTGTATACTACTCCAATGAGATATTTAGGCATTTTTAATCAAAATAAAAACTTTTGTTGCTATTTAACCTCATAATACAAATAATTGCTTACATAAATTGTTCATAAAAATCGGCTTGAATCTTTATTGAAATATTTATGTTCCTCAAGTGTGTCTGCAATAAATATAACCAATAACGAATTCTCTTACGTCTTTTCTTCGGAGAAAACGTATAATATTCGTAAAATGTTCAATTTTGAAGTTCTATTTCATACTCAGCATTTCTAAAAAAAATGTGTGTGACAGTGGGGCCGCACGGCAGAAGTGAAACATGACGTATGCTTGGTGTCATAATATGACGCTATTGTATATATAGTGATGGAGTAGTGGGGATATCTCATAGCAAGATTGTTAAAGAGTACATACACAAACTTTTATTAGTGTGGCAGTAGTGGGGATATCGAAGAGGAGTCTTCAGAGAAGTATAGAATTATACTTGTTAGATATAGAGATAGACTTTCCGTTTAAAAACATCAAAGTCGTTCAAGAATTATTGGCTCTAGTCGATGATGAACATTAAATTTCCAATTCTTCCCAATGTGCATTGCAGAGACATCTTTCGCAAAAGTGTCAAATTTTTTAAAATTTATCATCAAGGAACGTACTAAACATTATTTAAATTCATGATGTTACCTTTCACTGTCCCCTACCCAATTTGTTACCAACCGTAGTTTTTGTAGTGACCCCCACCCTAACCTCCACCCCGACAGAATGGCAGAATTGCTGTCTATAACGTCAATTTTTTGTATATAAAATGAAAAAATGAAGTGAATTTCACTTGAAATTTAAAAGTTATGAATATGGCATTGTTAGAAACAAGAGAAACTTATCGATTCTGTCATGAAAAATATCTTTAGGCAGATTATTTTGTATATATCTTTGTAGTGTGTTAACATTCTGGCTGTATTGATTTTAAGGTATATGTTTAGCATTGCTTAATTGAAAAATGATAAAAATAAGGAATTTTTTTACTTACTTTTTCTCTCCAAAGTATTCATTAATCCTGACATGGTGTAAGCAACCGCACTGAAGAATGAGGACAACAAAGCAGTCCTGCCTGAACTGCGCATCCGCACGTAAAAATCGATGAGCTATATATATATATAGCGTGAAGAGCAAAACTTTAACTTTGAAAGAAAAAAAAATAAATACAAAATTTTCAACTTTGAGGTGTAGACTGGGGTTTTTTAAAATACTTTTGAGAATGAAAAAAAATATGAGCAGTTTTTTTTAGCGGGCAATTTAATAATGTGAATAATCAGGGTATCTTACGTCCTGGAAATCCTAGATATCTTGAAAAAGTCATAAGTTTCTTTTTTCTGGAAAAACCTGAAATAATCTTTGAATTTAGCTCATGGTCCTGGAATTTTTATTCTCATACAGAAAAATTGGGTTTTAAACTTGATCTCTATTGAACGATTTATTTGATAGTTTTCTTTTGATTTATAATTTTTTAGTTTTCTTTAAAAATAGAAAAATACACTTCTTTAACAATAGATTGTTCCTTATTTAAATTTTTTAAATTTATTCCCTATTTTTAATAAGCTTTTATTGATTAGAATTGGTTGAATTTTTAATGAGCTATGCAGTCAGGAAAATTTCTACAAAAGCGGCGCCACTAACGAAAAGCAACATGCCATATAATACATATTTTTTTGCTATTTTTTGCTATTTTTTACAAAAAAAAAAATTTTTTTTTGCTTAATTAGTTTTCGAGAAAATAAGGCGCCGCTAGCTTGCCGTCAACTCAGCGGAGCCATCTACAAAAATCATCAAATTTGGTAAAATAACTAGGCTAGATTTTTTTGCTATTTTTTTGCTTTACAATGCGCTATGAATCATTTTTATAAAATTAACTCTTATTTAAAAAACTGAACCCTTCTAACAACCAAAATTATTTGAGAAAAGTATTAAAAAAATGACTAGGCTAGATTTTTTTGCTATTTTTTTGCTTTTCAATGTGATATGAAACACTTTCTTGAAATCATCCCTTATTTTAAAAAACTAACCCTTCTGTACCACGTAGACAAGACTGTGTCAAAAAATAATGTTTTTCCGAATTTTTCACTGTCAATAGAGTCTCTGATTTTTAAGCTTCACAAAAATACCCACCCTGATATTTGGCTTCAACCCTTAACGATAAAAATCAACCCCTCTATACCACGTAGATATTACTTTGTCAAAAAATATCTTTTCCAGAGTCCTACACTATCAATAAAGTCTCTGATTTTTGGGCATCTCGAAAACACCCACTGCGATTTTTGGGCTTTATCCCTTAGCGCTAAAATGTAACCCCTATTTACCAAGTAGACAAGACATTTTTGAAAAATATTCTTTTTCAGAATTTTTCACTGTTAATAGATTCTCTGATTTTTGGGCTCCTCGAAAATACCCACTTCGATTTTTTGGCTTTAACCCTTAACGATAAAAAAGCAACCCCTCCATGCGACGTATACTTAAGATTGTTAAAAAATAATCTTTTTCAGAATTTTCCACTGTCAATAGAGTCTCTGATTTTTAGGATCTACGAGAATAACCACTCTGATTTTTGGGCTTTATCACTTAACGATAAAAAGCAACCGCTCTGTACCACGTAGACATGACGTCGTCAAAAATTAATGATTTCAAGAATTTTACAATGTCCGTAGAATCTATGATTGTTGCTTGCTTTTTATCGTTAAGGGTTGAAGCCAAAAAATCGGAGTGGGTATTTTCGATGATCCAAAAAATCAGAGACTCTATTGACAGTGCAAAATTATCCAAAAGATTATTTTTTGACAAAGTCATGTCTACGTGGTACAGAGGGGTTGCTTTTTCTCATTAAGGGTTAAAGCCAAAAAATCGAAATGGGTATTGTCGATGAGCTGAAAAATCAGAGACTCTATTGGCACTGTGGAATTCTCAAAAAAATTATTTTTTTAAAGTGCTATGTTTTGTGGTATGGAGGGGTTGCTTTTTATCGTTAAGGGTTAACACCAAAAACCGCAGTGGGTATTTTTGAGATGCCCAAAAATCAGAGACTATTGATAGTGTAGGATTCTGAAAAAGATTATTTTTTGACAAAGTAATGTCTGCGTGGTACAGAGGGGTTGCTTTTTCTCATTAAGGGTTAAAGCCAAAAAATCGAAATGGGTATTGTCGATGAGCTGAAAAATCAGAGACTCTATTGGCACTGTGGAATTCTCAAAAAAATTATTTTTTTAAAGTGCTATGTTTTGTGGTATGGAGGGGTTGCTTTTTATCGTTAAGGGTTAACACCAAAAACCGCAGTGGGTATTTTTGAGATGCCCAAAAATCAGAGACTATTGATAGTGTAGGATTCTGAAAAAGATTATTTTTTGACAAAGTAATGTCTGCGTGGTACAGAGGGGTTGCTTTTTATCGTTAAGGGTTGAAGCC
Organism: Druon quercuslanigerum; assembly: GCA_010014905.2. NCBI lineage: Eukaryota > Metazoa > Arthropoda > Insecta > Hymenoptera > Cynipidae > Druon > Druon quercuslanigerum. The sequence goes on along the minus strand of JAAAKG020100291.1, from coordinate 1,551 downwards.
AAATATCAGGGTAAGTATTTTTGTGGAGCTTAAAAATCAGAGACTCTATTGACAGTGAAAAATTCTAAAAAACATTATTTTTTGATATAGTCTTGTCTATGTTGTACATTAAAAAGCAAAAAAATAACAAAAAAATCTAGCCTAGTCATTTTTTAATACTTTTTTTAAATAATTTTTTTTTATTACAAGGGTTGAGTTTTTTAAATAAGGGGTAATTTTACAAAAACGATTCATAGCGCATTGTAAAGCAAAAAAATAGCAAAAAAATCTAGCCTAGATATTTGACTAAATTTGATGATTTTTGTAGATGGCGCCGCTGAGTTGACGGCCAGCTAGCGGCGTTGTTTTTCGTTAGTGGCGCCGCTGAGTTGTCTCACCTACTTTAAATAGCTCTCAAGGATAGAAAAATTAACATTTTTTACAATTTTCAAATTGTTTTATCCCAACTACAAAAGATTGTTTGTTAAAAATGTTACAAGAATAAGATTCTGTTATTTAAATGTTAATAGTCTGAAATAATCAAAAATTGGTTAAAGTATTTTTTTTGTTAAAAATTGATCTAAGAACAGCAAGTTTTTAGCTTAAAAGTAACTTTTTGCTAAAAGTTCATATTTTTGGTTTGACACTATTCTTACGATTAAAATTTTGTACAAAAAAGTCCTCTTTTGATTTCAAACTTAAACAATTTGGTTTGGTTGGTTTGGTTTTTGGGTTAAAAAATCAAATTATAAAAAATTCGTCTTCTGTGTTTAAAAATTAGTCTTTTTGGTTAAAAGTTTGTCTATACTTTGTTAAAAATTTATTTTCATGGTTGCAGATTCATAATTTTATTTGAAAATTCATCGCTGGATAAAAATTTAACTCTTTTGATTAAAACTATAACTTATTTCTTGAAAATGCGTTTTTTTCATTCAAATATTGACTATTTAATTTTTCGTTCATAATTGATTTTCTGGTTGAAAATTAAACTATTTTGGTTAAACTTTAATAATTTGTCTTCCGTGATTCGATTTTTTAATTAAAAACTCATTTTTGTAGTTGAAAAATTTCAGCATTCGGTTAAAAATTCAATTTTTTTCTTGAAAATTCAAGTCAACTCAATTTAGCTTAAATATTACAATATTATAATTTGCAGATTTTAACATTAAAAATTAAACTTTTTCAATTAGAAAGTATTATTAGTTAAACAATTGTAAATAATATATTCATAATTACAGGCCTTTATTCAATTTCAAATATTATTTTAGTCTAAAATACTCCATTTTTAAATCTTTCTATTTGGAATTTTTGTATTAAGAAAAGGAACAATTGCTTATTGTTTAGAAATAGCTAACTGTTAATTTAAAAACAGTAATTATTGTATAAATTTAATTTTTCAAAACTAAACAAAAAATATAATTTTGAACATTACAATTTTAATTATTCTATTTAAAAAAATAATTTGTATCTCAATTTGTTTAGTTTTTTTATGTATAAATGGCTGGGTATCAATACTACACATATCGATACTACACATTGTGCAACTCTACACATTGCGTGTAGAGTTTAAAT
>JAAAKG020100280.1:4153-15918 GCA_010014905.2 Druon quercuslanigerum | reverse complement strand
TTTTAGTTCCTTTATTAGTCCATGTAATTTGCAACCGGAGAATGATCGTGAATTTTTAGAGACCAAAGAAAACCTAACTTTTCGAGTTGTATTTAAAAATGGTTGAAAAAGTCGTTAAATTTTATGGGCTTCAAATTACATTTTTGTTTAGTTTAGTTTAGTTTTTAGTTCCTTGATTAGCCCCAGTAATTTGCAACCGGAGAATGATCGTGAGTTTTTAGAGACCAAAGAAAACTTAATTTTTCGAGTTCTATTTAAAAAATTTGAGACTGTAGTTAAATTTTCAGGGCGTTGAATCAAATTTTTGTTTAATTTAGTTTAGTTTTTAGTTCCATTATTAGTTCCAGTAATTTTCAATCGGCTAATGATAGTGAATTTTTAGAGACCAGGGAAAAACCTAATCTTTCGAGTTATAGTTTTGAGAATTTAAAAAATTATTTAAATTCTAAGTGCTTTAAATCTTATATTGTTTTAGTTTATTTTAGTTTTAAGTTTCTTTAATAGTGCAAGAAATTATCTTGCATTTCTAGAGACCCGGAAAAAACCTCATCTTGTGAGGTAAAGTTTTTAAAATTTGAAGTAGTACAATTTTAAGGGCTTCAAGTTATACATTTTTTTAGTTTAGTTTTTGGGTTTCTTTATTAATTCCAAGAAATTTTCATTGGGGAAATGATTATGAAATTTTAGAAACCGCGGAAAACCTAATTGTTCGAGTTACAGTTAAAAAATTTTGAGATTGTTAAATTTTAAGGGCTTCAAATCAAATTTTTGTTTATTTTAGTCTAGTTTTTAGTTCCTTTATTAGTCCCAGTAATTTTCAAAGCGGGAATAATCATGAAGTTTTATAAACCAAGGAAAACCTAATTTTTCGAGTTTTAGTTAAAAAAATATGAGATTGTAGCTCAATTTTAAGGGCTTCAAATCAAATTATTGTTTAGTTTAGTTTATTTTTTAGTCCCTTATTAGTCCCAGTAATTTGCAACCGGGGAATAATCGTGAATTTTGAGAGACCAGGGAAAACCCTCATCACGTGAGGTCACGTTTTTAAAATTTGAAGTAGTACAATTTTAAGGACTTTAAGTTATAAATTGATTTATTTTAGTTTTTAGTTTCTTTATTAGTCCAAGAAATTCGCAACGGGGAAATGATCTCGAAATTTTAGAAACCAAGGAAAACCTAATTTTTCGAGTTATAGCTTTAAAAATTTGAGATTGCAGTTCAATTTTAAGGGCTTCAAATCAAATTTCTGTTTAGTTTAGTTTTTAGTTCCTTTATTAGTTCATGTAATTTGCAACCAGAGAATGGTCGTGAATTTTTAGAGACCAGGAAAAAACCTAATCTTTCGAGTTTTAGTTGTAAGAGTTTTAATTGCAGTTACGTAATTTGTATGGGCTTCAAATTATATATTATTTTAAATCTTTCGAGTTATAGTTAAAAAATGTTGAAATAGTAGTTAAATTTTAAGGGCTTTTAATTAAATTTAGTTTTTAGTTCCTTTATTAGTCCAAGTAATTTGGAACTAGGAAATGATCACGAAAAAACCTAATCTTTCGAGGTAAAGTTTTGAAAATTTTAAAACAGTAAAATTTTAAAGTCTTCAAATAATAAAGTGCTTTAGTTTAGTTTTTAGTTTCTTTATCAGCTCAAAAAATTTTGAACCGAGAATTATGCTAACGAAAACTGCGGTTTTTAATAAAAAAAGCATGAATTTTTAATCCAAAAAGACAAAATTTCAAAAAAAATAGTTAAATGTTCCACTGAAGTGATGAATCTTCAACAAAAAGATATAAATTTTTAAGAAATTAGTTTAAGTTTTAATCAAGTAGTTTATTTTTTAATTTAAAGTAATATTAAATATAAAAAAAATATAAGGTTGATATTTCCAACAAAACAAAAATTTTAATTTGAAATCCAAAGCAGAAAAAGGTTTTTATTTTATTTGGAAAAAATAGTTGAATTTAACCAAGAAAGACGAATTTTATACAAACTGCTGAAATCTTTAACAAAAACAGATTAATTCTTACCCAAAACGACGAATTTGTAACAAAAGAAGTAAATTTTTAAGCAGGAAGAATTTCAGTTCTGAGAAAAATAAAAACTTCAACCACATTGAGAAATTTTCAAACCAAAAAGTCGAATGTTTTAAAAGACAGTTAAATTTTTAACAAAGAAAGATGAATTTTATTTTTAACAAATAACTTTTCTACCAAAAAATAGTTGGATTTTAAACTTAAAAATATCAGTTTCAAATAAATTGATTTCTAATAAAGCCAAAAAATAATTTGGAACAAAATATTTATATTTTCTACCAAGCAGATAGATCTTTAACTAAATAAAAATATTTGTTAACAAAGTAATTTAGCTTTCAACCAAGTAGTTTAATTTTTAATCTAGAAGATTAATTTTTGTATGAAAAAGACGAATTTACAACAAAATAGCTCAACCTTCATCCAATATTATTCTATAATAAGTGCTTAATTTATAATGTTTTTTTATTTATTGTTCATCATGATTAATGTTTTCTTTTGTTTGGTTGAAAAAAAATTATTTCTCAATCAAAAAGTCTGGATTCTCAATGAAAACGTTAATGCTTCAATTTTCAAATAAATACGATAAAGTTTTAACAAAAAATAAAGCAGTTAAATTTTCAAGAAAAAAGAACGAATTTTTAGTAAAATAGTTTTTGAAATTAAACTAACTAAACCTATTGAATTCTTATTTTAAAGGCTATAATATTTCTAAATTTTCATTGATCATCCAAGTTTAAGATAACATCAAATTTTATATTTATTTTAACTTTTCTTCGATATTAAATATCTAAAATTTCTAACAATTTTGTTATTTGAAATTTTTATGAGCCTTAAAAGTAATTTATATACTTAATAAATAATTATATTATAATAATGAATAAATATATAATTAAATATAATAATTAATTTTCCTCTTATATTGTAAATAACTTCGGTATTTTTTATTGCGATTGAACAGGATTAAAGTGAGGATTCAGACTTGGAAGTTTGTTCCTGTCTAATTTGACCGACTTATGTCTCACAGTTTTGCTGCTGTCAGTTTCAAGAACAACGAATTGACTTGATTGCGCTACCGGTTTTCTCGACTAAGGCTTAGCATTTTTTTTTCTACTTTTTTTCATTGATTGCGTCACCCAATCCGTTTTTTTGCGTTTTGATTGATTTGCCTTAAGACTTATCTTCCATATCTAATAGATCTTGATCATATCTGTCCCAAGTTTTGATCGCTCTCTCAGTTGATGGAGCAATCGGAAGTGAATTCAAATTTATTTTTCATGAGTGAATTTTTCATTAAATATTATTAAATATTAAATATTAAAATATTAAATATTAAAAACTGTAATTTATATCACTAGAATTTTTGAATTTTTAAAAGCTTCCCAATAATTAACACAAATTTAAATTGCAAAAGGAACATTGTGTGGTGTTTGTCCAAAATTCAAAATTGCAAGGCATTGGGCAGTTTTCCAATTCCAAAGATTGAAATTTTGAAATATTTCATTTTAAAGCATCAATAATTTCAAAAGATAAAAATTGTAAAGCCTTTCGTTTCAAAGCTTTTGAATTTAAAAATGACCGAAGTAATATTTTTCGTCTCAAATATTTAATTCTCCACATCCATGTGCAAAAATTACTTCTATATAGTGTATCGTATAGAAAACGTAAATGAGAAATCTGCAAGTGTCACGTGAAATGAAAAAGTTTTTATATCCAGGAAACGTATCTTTTGTTTCAAAAATGCAGGAAGGAAACAATAAACCCCAGAGAGGCGATGTACCTGAAGTTCCGAACGTTCACATGATGGAAATGAAATTTTTTTTCTGCAATTAGCCTATCGGAATTAGTGCAGCTAACCTTAAAAATGAGTATTATACAAAAAATATCCGGAAAAATTTTTGTAAGGGTAAAACACCCTATAATATAATGCAGATAGGATCCACATAGAATGTGCCTAATGACCACATGTATACATTTTTTTATCCAATTAAAAATAGTGTTAATTTACCTTGTCATAGAACAAGTTTTTTCATGGGGGTAAGTGCGACCGGAAAAGATATTTAAACCACCCTTAGTGTTTCAAAATCACAACATCGTCAAAATGACCGCCTTTATACACTTTTTTTAAAGTTAAAAATAATTTTAATTTACCTTGACATAAAACAAGTTTTTTCAGGGGGGTGAGTATCGCCGGATTAAATATTTAAAACTACCCCTAGTGTATGAAAATCACAAAATCGTCCAAATGACCGCCTTTATACAGTTTTTTTAAAGGTTAAAATAATTTTTATTTACCTTGTTATAGGACAAGTTTTTTCAGGGGGTAAGTGCTACTGGAAAAGATATTTAAAACCACCCCTAGTGTATCAAAATCAAAAAATCGTCCAAATAACCGCTTATATACACTTTTTTTTGAAACTTAAATAATTATAATTTACTTTGTCATAAAACCAGTTTTCTCAGAGGTTAAGTACCGCCAGAATATATATTTAAAACCACCGCTAGTATATCCAAATTACAAATCGTCAAAATAACGGTCTTTACACAATTCTTTTTAAAGTTAAAAATAATTTTAATTTACCTTGTCATAGAAAAAGTTTTTTCTTGGGGGCAATTGCCACCGGAAAAGATATTTAAACCACCCTCAGTGTATCAAAATCACAAAATCGTCAAAAAGACCGCCATTATGCACTCTTTTATCCAATTCAAAATACTTTTAATTTACCTTGTCATAGAACAAGTTTTTTCAGGGGGGTAAGTGCCACCGGAAAACATATTTAAACCACGCCCTAGTGTAACAAAATCACAAAATCGTTAAAATGAGAGCTTTTATACACTTTTTTTAAAGTTAAAAATACTTTTAATTTACCTTGACATAAAACAAGTTTTTTCAGAGGGGGTAAGTGCTACTGGAAAAGATATTGAAAACCACCCCTAGTGTGTCAAAACTACAAATTGTCAATATGACCGCCTTTATGAACTTTTTTATCCAATTAAAAATACTTTTAATTTGCCTTTTCATAGAAAAAGTTTTTTCCAGAGGGTAACTGCCATCGGAAAACATATTTAAACCACGCCCTGGTGTAACAAAATCACAAAATCGTTAAAATGAGAGCTTTTATACTTTTTTTAAAGTTAAAAATACTTTTAATTTACCTTGACATAAAACAAGTTTTTTCAGAGGGGGTAAGTGCTACTGGAAGATATTTAAAACCACCCCTAGTGTATCAAAATCACAAAATCGTCAAAATGAGAGCCTTTATACACTTTTTTAAAAATTAAAAATAATTTTAATTTACCTAGTCATAGAACAAGTTTTTTCAGGCGGGTAAGTGCCTTCGGAATAGATATTTAAAACCACCCCCTAGTGTATCATATTCACAAAATCGTCAAAATGAGAGCCTTTATACCCTTTTTTGAAAAGCTAAAAAAAATTTTAATTTACCTTGACATAAAAAAAGTTTTTTCAGAGGGAGTAAGTGCTACTGGAAAAGATATTTAAAACCACCCCTAGTGTATCAAAATCACAAAATCGTCAAAATGAGAGCCTTTATACACTTTTTTAAAAATTAAAAATAATTTTAATTTACCTAGTCATAGAACAAGTTTTTTCAGGCGGGTAAGTGCCTTCGGAATAGATATTTAAAACCACCCCCTAGTGTATCATATTCACAAAATCGTCAAAATGAGAGCCTTTATACCCTTTTTTGAAAAGCTAAAAATAATTTTAATTTACCTTGACATAAAACAAGTTTTTTCAGAGGGGGTAAGTGCTACTGTAAAAGATATTTAAAACCACCCCCTAGTGTATCAAAATCACAAAATCGTCAAAATGAGAGCCTTTATACACTTTTTTAAAAAGTTAATAATACTTTTAATTTACTTTTTCATAGAACAAGTGTTTTCAGGGGGGTAAGTGTCACCGGAAAAGATATTTAAAACCACCCCTAGTGAATAAAAATCACAAAATCGTCAAAAAACAGTAGAAAAATTATTATTTTGCAACGAATTAAAAATTAAAATAATAAAGCTACAAATCAAAAAAGTTTTCAGTATAAAATTGCTAAAAAAATATAAATTTAAGAATATACAAAGATGATATTTTCAAATGAACAAAATATTTTCGACATTTCTATTTTACCTATAAATATTGTACCAACTGCAATTTAAATTATGCATTATAATTCCTTTTCAGTAATAAATCATTTCCAATATAAATAAACAAACGTTTTAGCAGTTTCTTGGTTTAAAACGTCACCAGGAAAAAATTTCGTTCATTTGAACGTTCAGAACTTGAAGCGCATGGTTAATTGATATTTGAAGTATTATATTTACTAAAACATAATTATGATTTTTGTATTAAATTTTGTATTAACTTTATTCCAAATTTAATTTGGATATAGAATTCATACTTTTGGATTAAGAATCCATTTTTTTGTTCGAAAAGTCATCTTTTTCATGAAAAAGACCTTGTTGTTTTAAAATTCGGCCATTTAACTGATTCAATTAGTTAGTTAAAAGGCGGTTTTTTTAATCACAATTTTTCTGTTTTATTAAACGTTGGACTTTTTGGATAAAAAAATGTGGTTATTTTTAAACTGTTTGAAAAATAAAATTTTCAGCTTTTTTGGTTAAAAGTTAAACTACTTATTTGCAAATTTAAATATTTGATGCAAAATGACCCTTTTTGTTCAAAATTAATCTTTTTGTGTCGAAAATTTAACTATTTAAAAAAAAATTAATCTCTTTTGCTTAAAAGTTCAGCTGTTTGTTTGTATATACATATGTGCTATTAAAAAAACAATTCTTGTTGAAAATTTAATTTCTTGGTCGAAAGTTAATGTTTTCTCTTGGAAGTTCGACTTATTGGTTAAAAATTGAAGTACTTTGTCCCAAATTTATTTGTTAAGATTAAGCTCTCTGTTTAACAATTGAACTATTTTGTTTAAAGTTCGTTTTTTGGTTCGAAATCATTTTTTTCAATTAAAAAATGAACTGTTTGGTTAAAAATTTATCTTTGTTGTTTAAATTCGCCCTTGTGGACGAATTCAACTATTTTTTATTCAAAATTAAAATATTTTTTGGTTAAAATATCCATTATTATGTTTTTTGTTAAGAATTCTCTTTTTGTTTCCTTTACAACTTTTTTAAAAGTTGATATATTTTGTGGAAAATTCATTTCTCTTTGTTGAAAGTCTTTTTTGGTAAAATATCAAATTTTTATTGTGTTTTTGAAATGCATATTTTTTAGTTGAAATTCACTATATTCAATTAAAAATAAAATGAATTTTTCTTAAACTATTTTTTTTTAAATTTGTCCCTTTTGTTAAAAATTCAGTTATATAATCCAAAGACATATTTTGTTGATAATTTAATTGTTTTGTTGCAAATTTAAGTATTTTGTCAAAAATTGAGTTATTTTTTTGAAAATTTCTCCCTTTTGTTTTAAAATTCAACTGTTTTTGCGAAAATTCATCTATTTTCTTAAAATTCCACTATTTTGTTATAAATTAGTCATTTAAAACTTAGTAAAACTTAGTCTCTTATGATGATAGTTTGCCCTTTCTGATTTAAAATTCATCATTTTTTTATAGAAAAGTTCGTAATTGAAAAATTCTTTTGTCTGACAAAAAATTCGTCTTCTTTGTTTGAAGATTGAACTATATGTTTAAAAATCTAACCTTTATGTTTGAAAATTTGACGATTTGATAGAAAATCTATATTTTTTTGTTGAAAGTTCAATTTTTTTCAAAATCAATAGATGTCTACTTGAAATGTTAGGACCTTTAAAAAGTTCATATTGAATTCAATATGGCACCGATTTTTTTCTTTTTCGATCCAGTTTCGATTAATTTCTATAATCCTCAATCATTCGCGTTTTTTTGAAAGACAAATGGGAAGGCAGGTATCGACTTTTCCTGAGTTATGATCATGTAGCAGTAAATGTAGGCCAGATTCGACTCAAACAAACAAACACACACACACACACAGAGAGAGAGAGAGAGAGAGAGAGAGAGAGAGAGAGAGAGAGAGAGAGAGAGAGAGAGAGAGAGAGACCCATACGCACAGAAACACACACACACAGAGAGAGAGAGAAACACACACACTCGCGCGTACTATGTTTTGTGATTACTGTAATAATAGTCTGAGAGTGTATTATAACGGTTGGTAGACTCGTGAACGTTGCTAGAAAAGTGGGGTTCACTTGATAGTCGTACTAAAGGTAGTGGAGACTGAAAATGGTCAACTGAAGACTGAAGAAATTACTTCCTCCTTGTGGCAGTTTCTTTTTTTCCTCTCCCCTCGTTCCTGAACTATCACCTCTATTTTATTTCCTATATCGCGAGAAAACCTGCGGCAATATTCTCCTTAGATTATCTCTAGAAACGCTCCTCCGTTCTATTGTACACTCAATTTCACTGCAATCATTATTTCTCGAGCAAAAACTGGAACCACTTAGTAGAAAAACGTTTTATGACTGGGAGTCTTTTTTTAAATTGTGAAGGCTTTTGAATTTATGGATGTTTTAAATTATATTTTTTTCTGAAAAAAAAAGATCTTCTCCTTTGCTCCGCTGGGAATCGAACCACAGCATCTACGATTGCCGGTCAGGTACTTTTCCCTTAAGGTACTCTTGAGGGGTCGAAAGAAAAATCTTTTGTTAGAAATGTTTGTATTTTTATTTCAGTGTATTTCTGCAAAAGGATTCTTCTTTCGATCTCTCTAGAGGGGATCTTTCTTCGAAAAAACTTTATTTGAAATTTTTTTTAATTCATAGCTCCAAGTGGTCTGAAAACACGTTAAGAATTTGTGTTATTCTCTGATGATAATACAGATTCCTTGAAAATTTTAAATATCTAACACCTGGAAAATAATTCATGTATTTCTGAAAAAGGATTCTTATTTCGATCTCTCTAGGGAAGATCTTTTTTGAGAACAAATTAAATTAAACTTTTTTTTTAATTCATAAACCATCTATTCTGAAAAGACGTTAAGAATTTCTGTTATTCTCTGATGATAATACAGATTCCTTGAAAAATTTAAATATCTAACACCTGGAAAATAATTCATGTATTTCTGATACTATTTCTAATTCATAGCTCCATCTAGTCGGAAAAGACGTTTAAGAATTTCTGTTATTCTCAGATGATAATACAAATTTCTTGAAACATTTCTGGATGTTGTTGCATTCGAAGGCTTTAAAATCAAATCTCTGGTTTCATTGTTCCTAAATATTCTGATCAGGTCATACAATTTGCATATTTTTTAATACAAATTTGACAGATACAATATCGCCAGGATGATTTTAAAAATAAAGGTTAGAAAGATTATCAAATTTCACGTTAAATGACCCATAGTAGAGAAAATTTTGACTTTTTAAACAGGAGTTATCACGTGAAAATTTTTTTTTTAATTGAAGAATTTGTCGAATTTTGCACTCTGACTTCAAGTTGTGTCGTTACCTAAAAAAATTCTACAAAAAAATCTGATTTTTGCACGACGCATTCTATGAAATCTTATGTTTAATTTAAGAAAAAAAATTCAAAATTCTTCAAGGGTTCCTGAGATATGACTAAAAATGTCCAAGCATATCTGCGTCGAGTTTGAAACTTGACGCAAAAACGCTTGGACATTTTTAGCCATATCCCAGGAACCCGTGAACATTTTTCAAGTTTTTTTGGCTTAAATTAAAGATAAGAATACAAAGATAACATCCTGTATATTTTAAATTTTTTCACAACTTTCCTAGATCATGGCACTAACAACAATTTTAAATCTGCAGATTTAAAAATTTTAAAGATTAAATCTTTTTCAAATACTTTATCTGCGTTATGAAAAATCTAATTTGGATGATGCAGTAATTATTATTTGTAAGAGCACGCGAGTAGTGTATATTTATAGGCAACGAGATTTTTCCTCGCGTGCACGTATCGAAGCTCAACATCATTTTTCATTCTGAGCCAACTCTTCCAAGAAAACCTGACCTATCTTAAGTGTCCATGGGTCAGTCCCGATCCTTTAACTGCCACGCGAGCGATAGTTTTTTTTTAGACTAACAATAATTTAAAAAGCAATGTTCATAAATATTTGCAACTTTTACGTTTTTAGTAGATTTTTATTTAAATTTCCAAATCGCATCGTTCTAAAAAAATAAATATGTAAATTAGGGGACAAGTATTTAAAAAAAAAATCAATAAAAGGTCATAAATTTATTTAAAAATATAACAATTGTATTTCTTGTTCAATTTCACCTTCGATAAGAAAGAAAGACGTACTGTGAATTTTATAGGTACTAAATAATTTTTGTGCCAAGAGAATTTCTTTTATAAATTCAAATTTTTAATTTTTAAATTTATTTAAAAAACTTTAATTACTGTTTATTTTTTTCAACAAGAAGAGATGACTCTTCTACCACAAAAGATGAAAGTTTAATGCAAAATGTACAATTTTCTAAAAAAACAGTTGATTATTCTATAAAAAAATGACTTTTTAACAAAATAGTTTAATTTTAAACCAAATAATTAATTTCTCAACAAAATAGTTTTCTGTCAAAACAAGTATGTTCAACAAGAGATTGAAACTTTTGACCAAAAAATTATCTTCTAACAAAATAGTTGAGTTTTTAACCAAGCACTGGAATTTTCTACCTAGGAAGACGCATTTTTAAATAGAAAAGACTAAAATTTAAACAAAAACATTTGAATCGTCCAAAAAGATGAATTTTAAACCAAAAATGTAAAACTTAGATTTTCATTAAAAAAAAAATAATTTTCAACAAAATAGTTAAATTTTTGGCCGAAATGGTAATTCTGACACCATGAAAGTTATACATACACTTATAAAACCCCTCACATCAATGCAGACATGGGTATAAAAAAAATTTTAGGCTGAAAGTTGGCAGACTTAAAAATAAATAAAAAAAATAGTAATAAAAAATAATTACAAAATTATATTTTCAAGGAAAATAAGGCTACAGTTTCGAAAAATCATTTAGCTTGCATAAAGCTGATTGTGTGCCTTGCTTAGAATTTAAAAAAAAATCTCGCGAGTGATGTAAGATACGACAAAAGAGCAAAAGGCATTTTTCGTAGAATCGGCCAAATTACGAATTTAATCTCTCTTATTTTAAATCTTTTGTGCAAAAAAGGGATTTCATTTTAAATGAGTCTGAAGTTTAAACTTCCAATTTGAAGGCTTCAAATTTGTACCCTATAATTTGGAACAATCTGCCTTTAGTACCATGATTTTCTCAGACTTTGTAAGAAATAATTTGAACTTGAGAAGTAAGTGATTTACCAATGACGAATTTAGTTGCGTGTGGAGCTTCTTCCAGTGTCAGCGTATAATCTGAAATTAGTTATGAAAGGCTTCTGGAATTAGTTGAGAAACCGGTTTTGGAGCCAGAATTAGATGGAAACTCTTATGGCACCCCCTTAATAAGCATCAATTTATTTATTTCTTTTTCTCACATTTTATATTTCCTTTAGGTCCTTTTTCATATGCCAGAGTCTCGTTAAAAAAAATTACGCCAATTCTCGACCAGAAAAACGTACTTGACAGTTTAATGACACCTCTTCATCCTCCTTCAAACATCTATTCTCTATCATACAATCCCTGACAAAAAAATTAAAACTAGCACTTCGGCCTAGGTTATAGGTTTAGTAAAGGGGCCGTACTTAAATTACGTAACAGCTCAAGGGGGGGGGGGGGGGGGGGGGGGGGTTTGTTACGATTTTT
>JAAAKG020100269.1:0-15918 GCA_010014905.2 Druon quercuslanigerum | reverse complement strand
AGTAATTTAGGATTTTACCAAAATATGTCTCCGAACCTTTAACAGCCTAAGTTGTAAATTTTACGTAGATACTATCGGAGATGTTTTTGAGAGAAAGCATGAAAGCAATCGCAGATGTTTATAAAAGTGATTATAAAAATTGTTACCTCGTAACAACTAGATTTATTAGGAAGACTAGACTCAAATCGCGTTTTCACAATAATAAACCATTTTGAAAGATAGGTTTATCACGTTTAACACAAAATTGCGTGTCTACTAAATTCCGAATATTAATATCAAACAGTTTCGCTGGTTGATAAAGAATAATATAAAAAACATCCATCGGTGTAATTATTACTAAGACAGTTCAAAATTCTTTGGAAATAATTTTCATTCAAGCAGATCGTCATCTTAGAGATAAAAATGCAAGTATGTCTGCACGATAATTTCCCAATGTCCATGGAGTCTCTGACTTTTGGGCTCCATGAAAATACCCGATCCGATTTTTTCGCGTCAACCCTTAAAGTCTAAAATCAACCCCTCTTTACCACGTAGATATAACTTTGTCAAAAAATAATCTTCTTGACAATTTTCCAGTGTTAATGGAGTCTCTAAATTTTGGGCTCCTCGAAAATACTTACTCTGATTTTTAGGCTCCAACCCTTAAAGTCTAGAATCAATCCCTCTTTACCACGTAGATATGAAGTTGTCAAAAAATAATCTTTTTGAGAATTTTCCAGTGTTAATGGAATCTCTGATTTTGGACTCCACAAAAATACTCATTTCGATATTTTGGCTCTAACCCTTAAAGTCTAAAATTAAGCCCTCTTTACCACGTAGCTATGACTTTGTCAAAAAATAATCTTTTTGAGAATTTTTAATTATCCATGGATTCTCTGATTTTTGGGCTCCTCGAAAATACCCACTCTGAATTTTTGGCTCTAACCCTTAACGTACAATATCAAACCCTTTTTACCACGTGGATATGACTTTGTCAAAAAAAAAACGTTTTTGAGAATTTTGCAGTGGTAATGCAGTCTCTGATTTTTGCGCTCCTCGAAAATACCCACTCTGATTTTTGGGGTCCAACCTTTAAAGTTTAAAATCAACATCTTTCTACCACGCAGATATCACTTTGTCAAAAAATAATGTTTTTGAGAATTTTCCAGTTTCCATGGAGTCTCTGATTGTTGGGCTGCTTGAAAATTCAATTTCGAATTTATACGAATGTGTTTGATTTTATTACGTAAGGGCGGCTTTTGAACCTTTGTTGTGGTGCATTCAAAGGCTTGAAATAAGTTCTAAATTTTAATCCGCTTCTTTTGTCTTAAGATTTCATTTTTGGCATAGGGGTGGTTTTTTTTGCACATAAGCCAGCACCTTCACTCCAAATTTGAATTTTCGAAAAAAGTAGTGCAGCCCAAAAATCGGCAATATAGCCCAAAAATAGCCCAAAAATAGCCCCAAAAAATCCCAAAACTCTGATGCAAAGAAATTGGGGAATTTCGATTGTGGAGGTGCTAGCTTGATGGACCTGCTTTTTATGGGCATCTCGATGCAGCAAAAAGCTAGTACCAGTACGGGTTCCAGTTCTATTTACTTACTTTCTGCTCCACTTTTTGCCAATTAGTTCACTTTTTCGTTGTCCTTGATCGGTTTGTAACGAGGAACTCATATGAAAGTCATGCTGTTCCAGCTAGGGTATTATTTCTGGTATTTCTGGTTTCCCAACTGAGCGTTCCGAAACAGAAAGGGCACATAAACTCATTCTGTCCGCTAAGTATTGTCTAATTACTGGTTAACTATTGTGGCTATGTTCGTTCTAGTTGGACAATATTTAGCCGGTCGAATGAGTTGATGTTCCCTTTCTTTATCGGGTCCCTCAATTATAGGTAATGTCGCTTAGCTGTCCGAGCAGATAGTAATCTGCCTACCAGCAGCGTTTGCCTCTATTAATGATTTAGCACAGGAATGAACGGCCAGAACCTACGGCTGAAAGACTTTGGCACGTTTCCAAAGGGAGATCCCAATCCCCCTACTTCCGGCGCTGTCACAGATTATTGTCCCCTGACCCTTCCTCTCCTTGAATCTGTAAATTTAAAGCGTTTCTTTCTTTTATCATGTAAGATTTCTAGAATTGGCATTTTGCTGATGTATCATAGGAACCTAGTCGACCTAACCTCCTTGACATTAGTGTAGCGTGTATGGGTTCTTTACATATAAGAAACTGTATCGCCGTAGTGGGCATTGTCCTCTTCGAATATGGGAGCCTTGGTTTGAAGTCAGCAGAGTAGAGGTATGCAAGCATTTTAGACTCTAGACCTCACCTCAAACCGAAGACTCTTCTGTACATACAAAATGTCATGACAAAATATCTGCATTGAGCTTCAAGACGCTTCGGCCAGTTCAGTTTTTTATCAAGTCTGAGTTCGTTGCCCATCCACAACAATATGTAGGGGTGTCAGGTTTGAACACATTCTTCTTCCTCGTGGGAATAATAAGGCTCGTCTTTTTCAGATTTACTGTATAAAAGCCTTCCTCGTGGGTCTAGTATATAGCCTTCCTAATAGGTATAATAGCCTAGTATATAGCCTTCCTTATTTCGTTAACAAAGAAAGCTGTTCAATACAATGGCCCATTCCAGCTTCTTGATATCAAAAGCTTTGGCGGCGAAATGTTGCTCGGCCGTACTTCTCTCTTGGCTACATATCCTCTACTCGATCAGTTTAAATTTCGCTGAAAACCTGGGAAGTGGATTTCCTTAAGGTGATAAAAGTTTTTTCTTTGTCTCAAGAAAAGTTCACATTATCCAGCATTGTAAGCTCAAGATGCGCCTTCGGATTTTCTGCCGTGATCTTGTAGAGCCTCGCTGTATCCAAAATGCTCTTATATTTCTCGTAAAAGACCCTTCAATCTTCCTGTTTGTATATTCTTATGTTCTCATTGTATTCATATTGAGTTATCTCATAGATATACCGGCTAAGGATTCAATTAAATCCCTTCCTCTGCTGTTACTGTTTGTGATCTCCTACACCATTTGGTGGAAGTTTGTATCGCAGCCGACCAGAAGAGGAATCCTATTCCCCTGGCAGTTCTGAATTAGCGCCCCGAGCTTTGTAGAACGTGGGGTATTCTCAGCCTCACACGAAAAATAAGCCCAGGTGATAAACACCTCTAGTGCATCTGCGCTTCTGCTCCTGGGTCAACAGTAAGGTCCCTGAAGCAGAGCTGAGGAACCAAAATTTCACTTATATCTTCCACGGATATGCTGCGACCCTTGAAATATAAAGCCATATGTTCCTTATCCCTTAATTGAAGCCATTTTTTATTTTTTTGGATAAGTTTCCGGCTCTAACTTCCGGAACATGAATTTTTTTCTTTCTATTTTATAAAATAACCGAGTTTCTGATAAAAGATCTTGAATTCTTTCAGAGTTATATTCTGTTCTAAAGTTATTCAAGAAACACGTAACCGCATTTATCTCGATAACTTCATACCAGTTTTCAACTTTTGCCTGACATTCAATAATCATTGGTTCTCTGCTCTTTAGATGCATTATCATTACGAATCCTTCTACGAAGTTGACAAATGCTAATTTATTTTGCGATTAAACGGGTTCAGCAACGTGAATTATATTTAGTGCTCTTCTCATAATTTCCTTTTATAAATTAACTGCCAAACCTAATTGTAATAAAAAGTTTATACATAGTATTCTTGATCTCGGAAATATCATGTTGTCATAAGAGACTTGAAATGTGCAGAGTTTATTGTAATTTTTCAGATCAATCTCGTATTTTGAATTTACTCGTTAATTAATAATTTAGGTAATCCGTATTGGTTCATATCTTTTGAAATATCTTTCTTTTTTTGTGCCGCATTCTATCATGAACTTTCTCGTTTTTAGTTTATAGAACTTTTAATGGACATATGGAGTATCTGCTTGATGAGGCACTTGACTAAAACTTTTTAGGTGCTTGTTGTATAGAAAAAACCTTTTTCCTTATAATACAAATTTTCTTATTGACGTCCCGGAATTTCACTGTCGTGTCAAATTTCCAAGGTTTTCAATTTTTGGTTATCATCAGTAGATTGTTGGTTTCTTCTTCTTTCGCGCAAACCAATTTCTACTTTTGATGCCATGTTAAAATCCTCATTGAGAGTTTTCGGATTTTCTGGTCGAATTCTCATTTCGTATTCTTCGCGTAATCGTCTAAAAATTGATTTCACTAAATTTTCCGATTTAATATCATATGGTTAATTTATTCTGGTTGAACATTCGTATTATTAATAAATTGCCGCAACTTGTCTTGAATTTTTATGAATTTTGATATAACACTCTCTTTATCTACCTGCATTTCGTACCAGAATTGTTAAATCGTTTTGTTTTTGGAACAACTTTCTTCATCACTGATTTCTGGATACTCTCGAATGTTTTCACAATGTTACTTCTGTCTTTTCTAAAGAATTGGGTCTAGTCTCTATTCTTTATAATTTGGATAGGATTTGTTGCATAGCAGTATTATTGGATGGAAGCTTCTAATATGTCTCCTAAGGGTTTACGTTTTTCTTGCACCTTCTTCCCTATCATTTACACACACCGCACACACTTACTTGGTGGTAGGAGGGGGACCTACAGTTTAAGATGGGTTCCGAACCACCATAGCAGTATTATGATTAGTGGTTCTAGAAGGAGAGTTTACTCGTGACTGAACAAATTTTCTAGTTTAAAAATAATGATTAATGTTTAAGCAATTAGGATATAATTTATAAAAAATTATATATTTTTAAATAAATAAATATTTCGTGTATGACAAACAAAGAAGGATTTTCTCCACCTTCCCTATGATAAGGCTTAAGTGGATGATTAATAATTGTTTATGAAACTATGTTCCATAATAAATATTACTCAAAATTCATTGAATGTATCATTAATTTCGTAAAATTTTCACATTCTAAATTTACAGAGCCAAAAGATTCTTTAGTCAAATTAAAATTTTTCCAATAATTTCATACCAAATTCACACAAAATATGAATCTTTCCATTTATTTACTGAATTATTGACATCAGAAAGTAGTAAAATTTTAAGATATACAGGGAAAAACTGTGTAAATAAATGAAAATTATTTCAATAATTTCTAAATATTGTTTAAAAAAATAAATACTCTCAAAATTCATTACTTGTGTCTTCAATTTCATTAACAAAATTAAACGATTGACAGGGTAAGGATTGTTTAGACAAATGCAATTTTTTGAATAATTACGAAATTGGTTAAGCTCTAAATAAAAGTCATAAGATTCATTAAATGCATGATTAATACCGAAGACTAACAACTTTAAACGACTGAAAAGCGAAAAAAATTGATTAAAGAAATAATAATTGTTCAAACAATTTAAAATTAGTTAGAAAATACTTTGAAACTTGTCACTTGTATGTAAAGAAAATTGCATCTGTAACAAGCTTCTAAAAATAACGTTTTTAGAATGAATTCAACATAAAACTACCACTCTGAATTTTTTTAGATATTTTATGCTTAACTTGAAAGGAGATTTAGGGTAAAATGGTTAAATTACAAATTTATTGAATTGGTATTATTCCGTAAATACTCTTAAGATGTTGCAAAAATGGAATTTATCCAAACTTAATATTAGGTCTTATTTATTTTTTATTTAATATTAATTTTTCGAAAAGAATTAATTTCGACCAATTAAAAAAAATATAATTTCTTTTCCTGGAAAATGAATAAATTGGGATGATCAATCACCAAAAATTAAAAGTCGAATTTTTACAGGTGTAAATTTGAACTATGCTAATGAATATAAAACGATTTTTATAATAGTTTCAAACACATCCCACGCACCTGAAAAATAAAAAATTTTTAATGCTAATCTAATTAATAAAATTCAAAAACTGAGCACATTTGCAAAATGTTTGATATTATTTTTTTAAATATTTATACATTCTATGTGAGGATATTTATAGTACTTGGAAACTCGAACAATTTTTTGTATGACTTTTTTAGATGAAATGAAAGTTATTAGAGTTATGGTATTTACAAAATTAAAAAAAAGATGAACATTTTAAGTCAAACAACGGATGATATAAAAAAGAGTCAAGAAAAGAAAAACGTTTTTTTTAAGCCCAAAAATATTATTATGACAAATTTTTGAAATTGGTTGAAAAGATGAAAATTCAAATTTTGATCATACAAACAATACCAAAAACACAAAAACTCCTTTTTACGGCCAATTTATGTAAGATACGAAAAAAATCAATCAACCAAAATTGCGTGCCTTGAAAAGATCTACAAATTTGTACCTAATCACTTTTCGATAGGATACATAGTTTTGGGTTTTAGTTGTACAAAACAAGATTAAAAATAAAAAATTAAAGTTTTGGCATAAAGGCACATGCTATGAAAAAAATAAATAGAGAAAAGTTGCACTTGCAAGAAATAGCGAAAACTCATTCAAATTTGTCATGAATAATTTTTGATAGCACATGCAGTTTTTGTTTTAATCTCAAAAAATAACATTCAAAATTTAAAAATTAAATATTTTGAAAAACGACACAAGGTATGAACTAAAATAAACAGACTAAAGTTGTCCGTCTCAAAAAGATCTACAAATTTGTTATTATTAATTTTTAGATAGTACGATTAGATATTCTTTCAATCGTAGAAAATAAGATTAAAAAGTGAAAAAATAAATTATTGGAAAAACGACACAAGAGACGAACAAAATTAAAAGAAACGTTGAGTATAAGAACCAAAAATTGTAAATGCTTCACAGCAAAAATTATAACTTGTTGTTGTGGACTGATGTTCAATGTTGTTTCATTGTCAATAATGTTGCAAGCGGTAGTTCAAGAGGATGGAAGCGTGGTATTAATTTTTTCATTAAAACAATTTCTAGAGGCGATAAATAACAAGAAGGATGTTTTCTTGACAGAAACCTTAAAGCGAAATCCTGATTGCATAGACAGATGTTTGACTTTACACTTGTACCCTAAACGCTTATATAATTTATGGACGGTATCTTACATCTAATTAATCAATATTCAATATTACTTATTTCGCTTTTGATATTGTATTTTTTTTAATCAGTCAATATTCGCAATATTAAATAGAAATAGGCTTTTGATTCTTTGGAAGAATTGTAGAATTTTTGATGAATGAAACCATAGCCGTTGGTCAAGAAAGGCTGATTAACGAAGTCGTTTTTTGTTTAAGGATACAAAAAAATTGTTGAGAAAGGTAGGCAGGTAGGAAAGGTAGGTAGGAAGAATGGGAAAAATTGCATCTTTCATGTAAAAGATAAGAAATTATTATTTACGTTAGTTCGCAATTCCTAACAAATCATCAAGTACAAGGGGGTTGAAGACGCAATTCCTGACAACATTTGCAAACGCTATTCCTCCATAGTTCATTTTTTATCAATTATTTAATTTATTATTATTTTCTTCGGAATTATTTCCGTTAGGTTGCAATTTGTGAAGGATCATAAAGTACAAAAGGGCTGGACGTACTTTGAATTTAAGTTCCAAACCTATTGTCCTCGTGGAAGATGTTCAAAAACTTCTTTGATAAAACCTTATAAGAAAATCTTATTTTGGTTAAAAATTATACTATTTGGTTTAAGACTGAAGTATTTGATGAAAATCCTTTTTTTCGCCTGAATACTAATTTTTTTAAGTGCTATATTGAACATTAAATACATATTGTTCATTAGGAAAATAGTATGCTAATTTCAAAGAACTGCATGTTATTAAAATAAAGTGCGTGATTTATATTAAATTTGCAGGGATTTTCTCGTTATATTCAGAGAAATGTCTGTGAATCGTATAAAAGCAACAAAAAAATGTATTATCTCACTTACCTGAAGTAATTGATTTTTTTTTCTTAAAAGAATCGTTACTTAGTGCACGCATACAGCAATTAAAACTTACTTTGTAGACAAAAAAACTCCCCTAAAGTTTCATAAAAAAGACCTTCTGTCTCCGCATTGTATATATGGCTAAAAATCTCAAAAAACGAAGGATTTAAATTATAAATAAAAATAGTTCAAAGCAAGCCGATTTATACCCATATAACAATAATTCCGTTAAAATATATTTAATAATAAAGCATTAGCTATGTTGACATTGAAATAATTTTTATTGACTTTGGATTACAAGAAAATATTCAAAAGTGATTATAAATTATCAGAAAAAATAGTTCAAAGCAAGTTGATTTGGACCTACATAACAAAAATTAATTAATTAATAATGAATAATGACTATTTAATAATTAGATAATAATTTTTTTTAGTTACGTAGGTACAAACCCACATGCTTCCAACTATTTTTTCTGATAATTTATATACCGAAAATTAATTTTATGGTCATTTAAAGAGCAATATAATTCAAAGTTTATAAACATTATTTTAATCTCAATATTTCTTATACATTAGTGTTGAAACATATTACAAAAACATTCTCAGTAATGTATATCATACATTATATAGTCAAATAGCCGAGAAGTTTAACATGACTTCAAAGTCAATAAATGTAGGTAAGAAATATGTTAATGAAAATTTTTTTTTCGATTTTGAAACATAGTTTAAAACTAACTAAACTTAAAAATAATAATTAAAAATTTGTAACGAGTCAACATGGATCAGCATAATTAATGATGGAACGAGTTGTAATAGAGTAAGTATCGTCTGACCAAAATATATTACTTTATATTATATCCAAGAAATTAGATTCAGTAATTTAAAGAAACGATTATATTTCTGCTTATTCAACCTCCTTGATATACACCTATAATAATTTGGGAAATATCTAATCAAGCATGGAGTACTTAAATTAAAGGAGAGCCATTGACTGATAATAATATTTTTATTCGATATTACTTTTGCCTAAACAAAATCCTGCACAGATACAATTATTGACTGATACACTTTTTTGCATGGTAATTCTACTGAAACAAGTGACTTCTTAAAATGTGCCTTGCTATGTATTTCTATTGAGAAACAAAATCATAGACACTTTTTATACAAAAATTTGTGGTAATATCGAGATGTTCTATAGGGTAGTTCATCCTATAACCAGAATGGTCTTTCTTGTAAAACCCAGTTAGGAATAGTATTGCTCTTCCACCAAACACTTAGCACTCCATGCAGTATTCGAAAATAATTATTATGTTCATAAACTACAGATATTGTACTAGCCTGATTATCATGATTTGGCATATCATAAGTAAGGTGTGCATAATACACATGATGGCCGGTTGATATAAAAACCTGGGATATTGGATTTCGATGATTTGCATCTCCAAACGTATAAACAGGGTCAGGTACCAATTCAGCAGCGAATTTCTTGTATTGACGATCAGAGTAAGCATCAGAAATTTCCATATACGCGCGTTCTTTGCCCTTTTTATATTTTGGATCCTCACTCGTCAAAAATTTGGGAAGGTCAGTCTTTTCATAAATTACTCCAACTTCAATATAGTTTTTGTATTCAAACATTACAGAAATGAGGGCTCCTTTATTAAATAGGTCAAAGTGTCCTTGTGGAAGAGGTAGTGGTGCGTGTGGAGTTCGTAGAGGAGCTAGTTTATTAAAAAAAGAGAATTATTAATTTTGTTACAGTTGAAAAATATCCGCCTGCGTAGGCAAGAACAAATTTAACTGAACTATTGATGCTTAAATAATGTAATTCTTAGCTCGTCCACTTTCATATCATAAAGTACAAATATAAATTCAATTCATTAGTTACTATTTATTATCTCCTTAAGTTGAAGATACTTTACCTCAACATGTGGGGTTCAGTCTCTCACTCATAAGAAAAAGTGAAAAAAATTTCTTTATGGAAAAACTTTACAGAAAAAGTAATTAACTACAAGCTCTCTGATGAACGGTGTCTTTTATCTCTTAAAACAATTTTCTCGAAAAGAAATCTTTTGACTTTTTATTCAAGAGTTTATCTTTTTGTTTGTAAATTTTGTTGAAAAGTCAACTGACATCTTTTTGGATCAAGATTCAACTCTTACTTTTAAATTTCTCTTTCCGATTTAAGAATTTACCTGTTTTAATTGAATTTTCATCTTTCTTGAATATGAATGTCAGAATACGGTTAAAAATTCGACAATTTTGTTTGCAACGTTATATTGTTTGTTTGAAAATTGTACTGTTTTTTTGAAAGTTTAACTATTTCACAGAAAATTTCCTTTTTTTGTAATGCAATATTTTTTTTTCAACAGGGAACTGAAATCTTTCCTGTATAAAAACTAAACTTTTTGTTTGCACATTCTTTTTATTTAAATAAAAAATACATTATTTTTTTCAGACAAAAATGCAATTGTTTGGTTTAAAATTAAACAATTTTGTTCAAAAGTTATATTTTATGGTTGAAAATTCTGCTGGTTTGTTGAAAAGAGAATTGAAATCTTTTCAGGATACAAATTTAACTTTAAAAAAAGATTGACGTTTTTTTGTTAAAAATTCCTCTGTTTTAGTACGAGTTTCATCTTTCTTGGATAAAAATGCAACTATTTGGTAGAGAATTCAACTATTTTATTAAAAACGTATCCTTTTTGATTGAAAAAAATATGTCTTTTTGGATTGAAATTTTTATTTTTTCGTAGAAACTTATTTTTGGATAAAAATTTTATATTTTGATCCTGAAAAGTCAACTAGAATATTTTTTCCATGAAAATTCACCTCTTTTTTAAAGAAATTTTTTCTAAATAAAAATTCGTCTGCTTTGAGAGAAATTTCATCTTTTTTTCACAAAAACTCAATTATTTAGTAGAGAATTCGACGATTTTGTGAGACGTCATTTTTTATTTAAAATTCGACTTTTTTTATTAAAAATTCAATTTTTCTTTGTAGAAACTTATTTTTTGTTTAAAAACAGAAAACTTCAACTTAAAAAAAAAATTATCTTCTTTATTTAAAAATTCACCTGTTTTAGTAGAAATTAAATTTTGAATGAAAATGCAACTTTTTGGTTAAACATCATTCTGCTTTCTTTGAGTATTTGGTTAAAAAATAATCATTTTTGATTGACATTTCAATTACTTGCGTAAAAGTTAAAGGATATTGTTAATAATTTATTTTTTTGTTTGAAAGCTTATGCCTTTGGTTGAAAATGTGAATGTTTATTTGAAAAGCCTGTTTTTTGGTTTAGGATTATTTTTTTAACTGAAAATGTAACTTTTTAATGTTTTCCTTAAGTCATATTTATGATTTTTAATTTTAATTTTTGCAGAGAAAACTCATTTTTTGGCATGAAGGTTCAACAATCTAGATAAACTTTTAATTATTTCTTCAGTCAAAAATATTTATTCGTTGAAAATCTTTTGTACAAAAGTCACCCTTAATCGTAAAAGAGACTTTCTTTTGCTTAAAATAAATCAATAAATTCGAAACATTAGAGTTTTTATCTGAAATGATGTTTTAAGAAAATTGACACTCTGACACGAATGCACTTTTTATTATTTATAACTAACGAATTTCTACAAGCAACCTTTAAAATTAAGTATAGCATTTTCGAAAAATAAAATAGCCATTTTTGGTAGATACCATTCATAAACATGAATGAATAACCAATACAAATGAATTAAAAATTAAAATCATGATACTTGGCTTCTCACACAAAGAGAATTAACTTTCATCAAAAAGACAAAATTTGTAACAAAATAGTTAAGCCCTCAAGAAAAACCAGGGACATTTTCGTTTCACAAAATCGAATTTCCACATTTTTTCGGAAGGAACGAAGTGTTTTAACTCTTGCAGATTTTAATTTTAAACTAAAAACTCTCTGACAGAATCTGAAATAAATGCTGAAAATGTCCCAGAAATTTAGAAGACATTATGGAGACTTAATTTTTAAATGAGCCCAAGAACTTTGAAGAGGATTAATTATTTCTCGAATGTTTTCAATATTTAAAAACACGGAAGTCATACTTTTTTTTGCAATATATTTGTTTTGTAAAATTAACAGGTTGTCTCAAATTAAGCTTATTAGATGAAGAGTTTTATTAAATTTTGCGGTATAATGAAGAAAAATTATCATGCCAAAAATATAAATATTAAGGCATTTTAGCAACAGCTCAAAAAGATGCCTGCAGATAATTTACTTCGCTATTGTGTAATACTTAAAAATTACATTTTTCTAATTACATTTTTAGTTTGTATTATTTATATTTTCAATAAAATATTCAAATATGCAATCAAATAGATTGATTTTCTACCAAGTTATTCAATTTTGAAGCCAAAATGACGAATTTTTTATAAAAAGTTGAATTTTTAATCTGAAAATATACATTTGCACTAAAAAATACTATATATAAAAACAAATAGTTAGAGTTTCTACCGAAATATTTAAATCTTTAGCCTTAAAAAATAAAATGTTTGACAATTATTTATTTTACAACAAAAAGTACTTTTTAAGTAATCAGTTGCATTTTTAAACGTATAATTGATTATCTGCGAAGCTGAACAAATATTAAGCCAAAATATTAATTTCCAAGAAAACACATAATTTTTAACAATATAGTTAATTTGCAATGAGAAATATTTTTTCTTTCTTTGTCGGTACCGGTAAACAAATTCCCTGCCGGTACCGGAAAAAAAGTTATTTGCTGGTCCATTATTACCTCATATTATTGTACGTTATCACATTAATTTTAAATCTATTATCACATTTTTATTACATTATTATTGTTATTTTACATAGAATATTTATCTCTTCTATCACTCAACGATAAAAAATAATAATTTTCATTATTCTTCACTGGCTTTCACATAGACAGACAAAATTTAACTCTTTTCCTTATATTTGACACATTAAAAAAAGTTTTATTTTTATTTTTAACAAAAGAAAGTTATTGTGAAAGGTGAAAAGAAATTACTCCAGATTTTTTGTTCATATTCACACTACCTATCCAGTAAATATAATAAATAGAATTTAACAAAAATAGTACTTTAACTGCTTAATATTCTTATATTTTTACATTATATTTTACTAAACTAGGAGTTTTTAAAACAAGATTTTCGGGTTTATTTTGAAAACGGACAAGGCTATATCATTTCTGTCCAGAAAAAATATGCTTAATAATTTTTCCTATAGGAGTATTCATTTTTTAATGTAAAAGCCAAAACATAAATTTTTTGGCTATTAAAAAATAAAATTTGGAATTTTTTGTACACTACCGTCGGAAATTATGAGATCGATTGACGCAAGCACTATTAAAAATCGCTGCTAGCTTTGAACCACGATACCTCAGCGAAAAAAAATTATAGGGCATTTTAAAAAAATCAGTTAGAAAGCCTACGAAATTCCACGTCTAGTAATGTCAAACAGATTTTTTTTTGATCTGCTGAAGAAAATACAGCACGTGATAAGTTTTTAAAAAATTCTAGATTTTCTAAAATTTTGTACCTCGACTTCAAGTTTTAGCATGAACTAGGAAAATTGTTGAAAAATCTGAAAATTAAACGACATAGAGCCTGAAAGTTAAATATTAGTCGACGATCACGGTTCTCGGCCGGTTGCTACTCGCCTCCTTCGTTGAGGCAGGACCGAATAGACTACGCACAAAGGTGGCGCTTGATTGGGGTTCTCTTATACTTTTGATTCTGCTCATCAGTAATTTTAATTTCAAATTATTGTAAATTTTTTAAAGTATTCATTGTTTTTTAAAAATTATGTACAATTATTTCAATTCAGAATTATTCCCATATTAAAGAATAAAAAAATTATGAACAGTTTTTTTATTTCTAAAAATTTTTACCAAATAGAATATTAATAAGAATGTAGATATATTATTACGAGAGTAAACTATTTTTCAAACGAATTAGGCATCTAAATTCTAAATAAATTATTCATATGAAAAACACTCCAAAATATTAAAAGTAAATAATAAATTTCTAATAAATGGTTTTCAATTTTCCTACCTGGTTTACTATATATAAATTCGTTTTCTTGCACCTATCCATGGCAAATTTTCACGATTATTTGATACTCCAACATTTTCGGCAATTAAATTTTCATTACACCTACGCATTGTTTTCTATTTAATTTATTTTGGAAATTTCATTATTGTTTAGTTTTAATATTTTTGAGTGTTTTTCATATGAATAATTTATTTAGAATTTAGCTGCTTAATTCGTTTGAAAAATAGTTTACCCTCGTAACAATATACCTACATTCTTATTAATATTCTAGTTGATAAAATGTTAAGAAATAAAAAAAATCTGTTTATCATTTTTT
The DNA here is from genome assembly GCA_010014905.2 of Druon quercuslanigerum. Classification (NCBI taxonomy): domain Eukaryota; kingdom Metazoa; phylum Arthropoda; class Insecta; order Hymenoptera; family Cynipidae; genus Druon; species Druon quercuslanigerum. Next base: position 1,678 of record JAAAKG020100269.1, on the reverse strand, counting down.
TATTCTTTAATATGGAGATAATTCTGAATTTTAATAATTGTCAATAATTAAAAAAAAACAATAAATAATTTTGAAAATTTACAATAATTTAAAATGAAAATTACTGATGAGCAGAATCAAAAGTATAAGAGAACCCCAATCAAGCACCACCTTTGGGCGTAGTCTATTCGGTCCTGCCTCAACGAAGGAGGCGAGTAGCAACCGGCCGAGAACCCTGATCGTCGACTAATACTCAACTTTCAGGCTCTATGTCGTTTAATTTTCAGATTTTTGCAACAATTTTCCTAGTTCATGCTAAAACTTGAACTCGAGGTACAAAATTTTAGAAAATCTATCATTTTTCTTTAAACTCATCACGTTCATTATTCTCTTTAGCAATTAAAAATAATCTGTTTGACATTACTAGACCCGAAATTGCATAGGCTTACCAACTTATTTAAAAAAAATGCCCTATAATTTTTTTTCGCTGAGTTATCGTGGTTCAAAGCAAGAAGTGATTTTTAATAGTGCTTGCGTCAATCGATCTCATAATTTCTGACGGTAGTGTAGATTCCAACAATTTTTTGTTAATTCGAGAAATTATAATATACTAACGTTGAGTTCCCTCCAATGTTGGTGTTGGTATTGATGACATCTCAACTCCACCTGTAAGATATAATTAATGAATTTCTATTACAGAATTATTTCAATGAAACCCTGCCAGAAGCAGAAATATAATCCATAAAACTTACAACACGATAGGTCTAAATATAGACAAAATGACATCATAGAATATTTTCAAAGAACTTTAGCATATCGCTGAGAAATTGGTTTCAATTCACAAAAAACTTAGTTAATTTTTTGTTTTTTGAATAAATGATTTTTCGAAGTGGCGCAAGCTCCATGAAGTTTAACACGTATTGTATATAAGGAAAGAAGAATCTATAAGAAAGAAAAAACGTTTCTGTAAATTTTATTCAAAATAGTCAATATAAGCTAAATCGAGTTGCAACTCAACTTTTCTTTTCCCAATCAGTCACAGAATACAAATAAAACATCACGTTGCAAATATCACCTCCCTAAGCCTGTTTTATGTGGTCCCAAAAAATCCATAAGTGAAAAAATGGGTTTTTCCAGTTTATGGCACTAATTATGATTTTTTGCAGGTCTTTCAATAAAAACTTTTTTAATTCATAAAATACTACTTTACATTCATAATCATATGTTTAAAAAAATTATTTAAAAAGTTTATTATTGTTTTTAGCTTTTTTTTCTTAGAACAGAGATAGAAATTCGCGATTTTCTAAAAAAAAAATCAACTTTTTGTCCTCTTTAGAATTAGAGGGACGTAATAATTGATTTAAATTGATTAAAATAATTGTTTAAGCAATTAATAATATCCTCTTTGCTAAGTGAAAGTAGAACAAATTTCGTTCAAGTTGGAATGTAAACTGTTGGATTGCATAGAATAAAAATAAAATTTAAATCATAATCTAAATCAAATAACAAAATCTGAATTTTTAATATCTACCAGAACTGTTTTTATTAACATGGTTTTCTCATTTTATGGAAAATATTATAAATAATTAAGTGGTTGTCCTATGGGTTCTCCATTGTCTCCCATAGTTTTAAATTTAGTTTTAGAAGATTTAGAGAAAAGAGCTTTAAAAAAGTTAAATTTTACACCTGTTCTATATAA
>JAAAKG020100258.1:0-15918 GCA_010014905.2 Druon quercuslanigerum | reverse complement strand
AGAGGATTATTCTCAATCGCGTTGCTCTCGTGGGAGAAAGCCCACTTTTAAAATATTTTGTGTTTTTGGCCAGAGGCTTTATATTTGAAAAGAGATTCCTTCGTTTATGATCGTCTGTTCTCATCTGATTTCTGAGCAACGTCAAGGACTCCTTGGCTCTTGGTCTGCGCTATTCGGATGAAAACAGTTTACGAGCTGACAATCACCCTTGTCATTTCCGAGCAACAGTGAGACTGTTTTCTTGCTGCCTCGTCGGTAGGTGACTCGAGGCGAATGGTAGAAAGAAAGAGAGAGAAGGAATCCATTTCATTCTAAAGGGACTTGAGTTTCCCAAAAATAAAATATTCTAGTTGCTTCAAAGGCTCATTATTAAGTAAGCGAATAAGATTTATTTAAAAGGGATAATCCTCTTGCCTTACCTCTCGCTCCAGCTCCTTGAGGAGATTACTTTATTACTACTGTCTTTTATTTGTGCCCAGGCACGTGCGGCGCTCGCACCTTTTACCTCGTGTACCTAATTAGGACACCTGCGTTCCACTCAGGTCACTGACCCTTATTTTTCTTACGTGAAAATTGTATTCAGAATTAGATTGCTTTTGTGTTTATTAGATATTATGCTTGCTGAGATTTGATTTATAAAATACTAGGAGATTTCTCCAGGCAGCGGCCTCTTGCTCATTTCAGAGCCATTCTGTATGTTTCTCTTTTGCCTGGATGGCCATTGTATAGCCAGTTTATGCTATTAAATAAAATTGTTTTATTTCTCTGCTCATTATATTTGAATATTAGCATAGGGTCTATAGGGCATTGTATTGTATCTAGCTAGCCTAGGTTTGGTTTGAATAAACTGCATTTTTTGTGTAAAAAGAATCTTAGTGTTTCTCCATGCAAAGAACCTACTCTTTTTATCATTTTAATATTATTTGAGTTAGAAATTGAGATTTCTCACTTATAGTTCCTAGACATAAAAATAAAGGTTACAATATATATTAGGGAAAATTCGAGTCTTCTTTAAAGATGTTTAGAATTTTCGGAGATGTTTGCAAGTTTTGTAATATTTTTAATACATTAAAAACAACTCAAAATTCCTCAAAAAATTTTTAACTGACTAAAATTGTTCTTAAAATTTTGAAAAATCATTCAAGATGTAATAAAGTGATCTTCTAAATTTTTTCCAGGAATTTTAAGAAAAATAATTTTATCTTCTTCAAACCTTCCAGAATTCCATTGAAGCTTCTAAATTTTATTTTTGAAATCTTTAAAAATCTAAATTTCTTACAGAATTTAAGTTCAAAATTCGATTTGAACCTCTTCCATTCTTCTAAATATTTCTGGAATTTACAAGATTTTTTTCCTTTTGATTTATTAATCTTACTAAATTAAAAATAATTCTTTTTTTCTAATCTTGTCAGACCTTCTTATCTTCTAATCTTCTAAATTTTAAAAATTATTCAAATTTTTTCTGATTTTTTTTTAATTCTGCAAAATAAAAACCATCGCCTCTAAAATTTTTCAGATTCTTTGAGAATTTTTGCAATCTTTTGTAATGTTTTTAAATGTTTTAAAATAATTTTTTAAAATTATTTTTTCGAAACAAAAAATTATTTTCATTATTATTAGGAACCTGAAAGAATTTTTTTCATTTTCGTGAAACCTTACAAAATTCTTAACAAATTATAAGTTTTAATTATTTTTAAATCGTTTTAAAATTTCTGAATATCTCTTAAACTTACTCAAACTTAAAAACACATTTTTATACCAACATAAACTTTAAAAAAACTTGTGCAAAGAATTTGCACAAGCAGGTTTGATAAGAATTAAGTTCCTTATTTTTATCGAAAATTATATGACATGGGAAAATTTCAAAAATTTTTGTATACACTCTTTTACACCTTTTTAAAAATATTTACGAAATAATAAAAAAAATTTGGTTTCCTTTTTTTAATTTTCTCTGACAATTAATTCCATTCAATTTTTGGTTAAAAATTTATCTTTTTTAATTGAAAATCCAACTTTATATTTTAAAATGCAGCGTTTTTGTGTTGTTTTAAATTTTGGAATATCTTTTATCGGTAGAAAAGTATTGGCTTCAAATTTAAATTACTTGGTTGCAAACTCAATTTTCTGCCTGCAAATTTAAATATTTTGTTAAGATTTTCATTTTTTGAGGTTGGAAATTATTTTTGAACTGAAAATTTAACTATTCAAATTTTCGATGAAACATTATCTTTTTAGTTCAGCATTCAACTATATGATTAAAATGCATGTATTTCGTTACAATTTTGTTTTCTTTGGAAGAATATTAGTTTTTTTTACGTAAAATAATTTCTTTGTTTGAAAATTTCACTTTTTTTTGTAGATTGGATTGTTTTTTTATTTGAAATTAATTTTTTTTAATGAAAATTAAACTGTACTAATTTTGGTTAAAACTGAATCTTTTTTATTTTAAAATTAGTTTGATTCACTGAAAGTTCCATTTTTTCCGAAAATTGAAATAGTCTATTTTTGGCTTAATAATTATTCTGTCAGTTTAAAATTGGCTTCTAAAGATGAAAATTAAACAATTTTATTGACATTCTTTTTCTTAAAAAATTAGGTTTTTAATGATAAATTTATCTTAAAACTCCTTTGTGGCCAATTATTTTTCTTCTTTGGAAATTCATTTGTTAAAAATGTATTTTTATTAAAATAATTTCTTAGGTTAAAAGCTTAACTATATTGTCAAAAATTCTTTTTTTGTTTGTTAAAAATTAATTGTTTTCTAAAAACATGATTAAGATATGCAGCACTAAATTTGAAACATTTCAGACCCAGAAACCTTGCCTCCTATATCTATTTACATAAAGTAAATTATATTTTCCTCTTCGCAATAAGTGTAATGGTTCTAATGTAACTCTGGATTTCAAAAGCGGAATAAATTTGAGGAGCAGCTAGATCGCCGTGCTCGTGAAGTCGGGAGAGATCGTGTTCCGGTTTGGGCATTTCCGGTTTTACACGAGGCTGGTCTTCGCAGCGTTTAACAGAGCCGACTCATCGATACGCTACGTTTGCATGTGCGTGGAGGGGGGGGGGGGCGAAAATGACTACGTCAAACATCTTGTCGACGCTGTCGGCAAGACCCACATGTGCATCAACGAGTTTCGCCTGTGTGCGTGAGAATGCGTATACGTAAGGTGGTGAAAGGTTAGAAGCAGGTACACAAAAGGGTCTGCAGAGCCGCCAATGTGCTTGTAGTTGTTTTTCCTAATGATAAACTTACTCTCAGTTTCTCTCTGCTATAACTCTGGTAATTTTTGGTTTTGTTAAAAAAAGTAATTTAAATAAATTGTTCATCTTTTTCAATACTATGAATATCCGTACAAAGAGTTTTTTAATTTTTCAAAAAAGTGGTCTCAAAAATGTTCCAAATGCGCTCACTTTTTGAATTTTTATCCAAAATGGGTGGCTAACGAACTTGACCTTTAGTTTAGGATCTGCATCTTTCGCGCATTAAATAAATAAAGACAGGAATTTGTAATTAAATGCTTTACTGTAGGAACAATAAATCATCCTATTTTCTATAACTATTTGAAACATCAGAAAATTATAGAACGAAGCATAATATATAACCGTGAAAGTATTTACGCGAAATGCTTAATTGAGATAATAAATAACCTTGAAGATCGTTAAATGAATTCGGCTTTCACAATTGCGCAATATTATTCCTTGAAGTCATGAAGACTTTTGTAGAAACTTAGCGCGGACATGAACCACACACACAGTTACCCACTAATGCTTATCACCCCCGAACTCCTCCTGGCTATCTACTAATGATATTTATTAAAATACCTTTGAATCAGCCTAATGACGAAACGTGGCCCATCAGCTGCGCCTCGTAACATCTTTAAAATGTAAAGAAATTTAAGCATCTTAGGAAAGCTTATCTCGAATTCACAACGGATTGAAATGTGGGTACGAATTGAACTTGTTCTTGGTATACGGATTCAAATAGATTGAAAATTGACTTCTAATTGGTATCATTTGTATTTTTGTAATACCTTATTCTTTTTGAAGACTTCCTGTCCAAAAAATTTGTCAGGGTGCCGAATCAGTGCTGTTAGAACGCGGATATCTCTGGCATGGACAGTAGTGATTCCTGTGTATTTTTAAATTGATACATGACGTTCAATAACCTACAAATGAGCTGTTGGGTGCGAGGTCGGCCTACTTGCATTTTACGTAAGGTCGTGAGTCGAGTCCAGTCTAGTCACGTAACTAACCTGCTCGAGAGAAAAAACATTGCGATACGGAAGTACACGATGACAGCCGAATGGAAATTCGGCTAATTCGTAACATTCGGAAAGACGAAAGTTGGGTTAGGAGAAGAGTCAAGTTTTGGAATATCGTGAGTTTTTTAGAGCCAAATTATGAGACTATTTCATACAGTAAAATTTTGTATTGTCTTTTAAAAGTGTTAAAGGGCACACACGTCTTAGGTCTGTCAGATCGATATAGTCCTAAAGTTTTTGATCGAATTCGTGGTTATGTTATACGTACAATGTTATGTTATTGTTTATATGTATATAAAAAATTAGCAATGCGTTTAAATCCAGCACTTGGCTCTGAACTTTTGTGAAGGATTATATTCTCGAATTAATATTGCAAAAAAAATTAATTTGATTTTTTATTGCTCCTCCGTATTTGACAACCCCATTTTTACAACATTTTTCTCTTAATTTATTTTTCATTAATTAAATTTTAACAAAAGAGAATTTTTTTATAATAAAAAACGAAACTGGGTATTTGCAGCAAAATTATATTTAAGAACTCTATGCCTACTAAATTACATTTACATGCGTGAAATTAAAAATTTATTTGGAAAAAAGAGGTTCTCGATTATTTTTGTTTAAATTCGACATTAATGGCCCTTAACTAAAGATTTGAATCAAGCTATTTACTTTTTTCATAATTCGCGGATTTTCTTAAATTTTGAAAGATTCCAATTAGAAACCATATATCTTTGAAAACGTTTAGAACAAATAAGCTTCAGAGGTTAAAGAAAATTTAATTAGAAAAATGATTTGAATTGCACAATGCCTAAATGGGGACGCTATTAATTAAAAAGTTTTAGTTTGACTGAAAATTCATAAAATGTAACTATTTCATGTTAAAATTTCGAAAATAGAAGAATGCCAAAACGTTAAAAATGAAATACTTTAAGATTGGGGTTTTGGAAATAACTCAACTTTTGTGTTTACGAATATTACGAATCTACGAATTGTCATCGTCTATTTCCGTATCGCACAGTTTTATCTCTCGCGCAGGTTAGTCACGTAACTAAACTGGACGACACACGATCTTACCTAAAATGCAAGTAGGCCTTTCTTCCACCCAACCGCTCATTTGTAGTTTATTTAACGCCGTATTTCAATTTAAAAATACACCACTGATTCGGCACCCTGATAAAGATTTTGAACAGGAAGCCTTGAAAAAAAGAAGATATTAAAAAAATACAAATAAAACCGATTAAAAGTCAATTTGCAATCAATTTGAATCCGTATACCAACAACAAGTTCAATTCGTACCCACATTTAAATCCGTTGTGAATTCGAGGTATGCTGAATTGGGATGAATATGGATTGCACACGCGGATTGAAAATGATTTTCAAACGAATTAGGGCGGGTCATTTTCGGCTGTAGTCTTGTTGTTTTTTCCTATTATTTACACTACCGTTTGCCTGTGGACGCGAAAAAACGACAAGAAAAAAATGACAAAAAAAAAAGATGACAAGCTTGTCATTTTTCCCCTTTCATACATTTTCGTAAGGGTTTTTTGTTTATTTTAGGGTGATTAAGAAAAAAAAATTTGCAAGCGTCCTTTAAAAAATTAAGCGCGCAGCGCGAGTTTTGACGCTTAGAATGTGACCTTAAAGCCTACAGAGCTTTGAGAAACTTAATCTTTAACTACACTCAATTAAGTAGAAAGTTTAGAATATGAAAAAAGTTTAGAATATGAAAACGCATATAAATCGATATCGCATATAATCGCATATAATCGAGGCATCCTATTATCGAGCGCGAAGGGCGAGATTCAATAGCGCCCAAAGCTCTAAAAGCGCCCTAGGCGAAATTTTGCGTTCAGAATTAATCTCTTTTGGTTAAAAATTCAACTATTTTGTTAAAGATTCTCCTAATCATCAAAAGATGGAGCCTTCTGTCCAATTAGGGGAATGTTCAACAAATTAGTTCAATTTTTAACTAAAAGAGATTATTTCTAAACCCAGAATTTAATAGCCAAATTTTCAAATGAAAAGGCGAATTTTTAAATAAAAAATGGAACTTTCTGTCCAATTAGTAGCATGTTTAACAAAACAGTTTAATTTTTAACCAAAAGTAATTAATTTCGAACTCAGAATTTAATAGCTGAATTTTCAAATTAAAAGTAGAATTGTTAATCCAAAACATCGAAATTTCTGTACAAAAAAAACGAGTATTTGTCAAAATAGTTGATTTTTCGACATAATAAAGATGACTTTTTAGGAACATTTAAACAAAATTTTCAACAAAAGAAAAATTTTTGTTCAGAATAATTACTAAGTTTGAATGTTTTAAATTGCAAATATATTAAAACCTTTCAATCTAAAATTCCTGTTATTATAGAAACTTTTCGATTTCGAAGGCTGTAGATTTATTCCAATCTTTCACGAGGTTTGAAATTGAATAATTTTGAAAGGAATCGTTCGCAATTCTACAACACATTACTAAATATAGCTTTAAACTATTTATATCCTAAAGCTGCCTAAAATGTATTGCAGAATCATAAGTGATTCCATTCAAAACATTTAAAATTAAATAATTTAAATTGACAAGTTATACGTTTAGAATATTAGAAATTTTAGAAATATTGAGACTTTCAGTTTTAAATTTATAAACTAGTTTTTTTTAATAATTATTATTTGATTTGTACTTTTCTATATGAAAATAATTACACTGTAATTCTAATTGTTTTTATTTTAAATTTCCCTCAATTTAAACCATTGAATTTCTAAGGCTTTGAAGTTATAATGCAATTTTTGAGTCTGAATAATTTGGAATGAAATTGTTGGAAATGTACATTTCGATATTTTTAATACCATTTAGGACTAGTAAACACACTAACTAGCGTTTGGTAATGGTTTGTTAATGAGCACACGGAATGGGCACACTGAATAATTGCGTTGGCACTTGTATAAAATACGGTAAAGGGCTAACGGAGCCAATTAAGGTAATGGGCACGCCGAAATATCAAGTAGGCATTTGTATTGAATAAGTCACGTAGGGCATAGTATATAAACCACGAAATCTGTAAAAAGGCAGATCATTCTTGTAACCTATAGGCTGCAGGCCATAACGCTGGTTGGTTGGACCAAGATTTTTGTATCTTAATTTAATAATAATAAAGTATGCTCTGAGGTGTTAGCTTCAGAGTTTCAAAATTTTATTACATTGAATTCCTCGAATTCAATATTGGTGGCAGCGGTGGGATCTGCAAAACAACAGTCCTTTCTGAAGATTCAGAATTGCAGTTGGAATTTTCCAAACAATAAGTGGAAACTAACACTCCCGTATACCTACGATCTTACGATCACCTGAGAGTCATCTCAAAGTAACTTCGGTTAAAAAAAATTGAACGAGGCCCACAAGCAGGTAGATGAGGGTTGTTACTCAGGACAGTAAGCCCTACCGAGTCCAGAAGGCAGCAAAGGGAACTAGCCCTCAACAATCTGCAAGAATCCAGTAGCAGCTATAGCAAAAAAGGAATTATAAAAAAAACAACGTAAGTTAAAAGCAAAAAAAGAGAAGAAAGAATAAATAAAGAAGAGATTGAATTACAAAGAGTCCTATTTGTTGTCTGCAGAAGGAGAATAATGTGCAAAAAAGTTAATTTCACATTAGGCGCGGCAAAGTTTTGTAATTCGGGTAAAGTAATACTCCACATGCCATTAGGTATTACTTTTCCTTAATAAAATCAAATACACTACATTTTAATCTGTAAGTTGTAGTAGAACGATGCATTGAATTAATCTGTATTAAATTACATTTTCCGAAATAAATTTAAAACTTTGTAACGCGACGCACTGGCGTACAGTTCATACAGAGAAAGTAGGGAAACATTACGGAATAATCAGACTCTTCAATCCCCTCTACTATTACTGACATACTTGACGAAAACGAGTCTCCACACTGAGAGAGAGAGAGGTTGTACCGCCAGCGCTATCATGATATGGAAGCTCGGAAAAAGCGTAGTGGCCGCGCAACTTTGTGCCGCTAGCGAGCGACTCGGAGAGGTTAGCCAATACCGTCTCATACGCATCAATAATCCTCTGGCTAGCCGCGCTTAAAAAAGCACAGACAGTGCGCAATCTAAGAGCGCGCTGCCCATACGTGCCGTTTATCCCCTACCTTACTTTTTTAGTACGGCTACCAAGCGGTTAACGCAGTCAAGTCGCTACATTCATGTTTGGCGTAGCAGCCACACTCGAAGCGCGCTGGCTATACAAACCGCCTTTCAGTGTAATAGCAATGCCTACGTCGCGAACGCAAAGCCCAGCAGGAGGAGACGTCCTACAAGAAATTCTAAGTAAATTAGAAAGATTAGAATTGAGAATGACCACCCTAGAAGAATAAAGAAGATTTGAAGAAGATATTATGACAGAAGAGGACAACCTAGACTCCGACCACGAAGAATTGAACAATGTAACAGAATATGATTTTACAATCAGATATAAAATAATCTCTGACTTTACAGGAGTAGGGTTAGAAAACTTCATTCAACTAGTAAAAATCACGAAAAGAAAGACGAAGAAAAATAAGAGAATTACTTTGTTATATACAGTTATAGCTCAAAAGTTAAAAGAAAAAGCAGCAAACACAATTCGCGTAGATGGAACTAAAACATGTGCTGAATTATTTGATAGACTAAGAACACTTTTGGAGAACGAGAAAGCTTTGACTCATTACAAAAACAGAGAGATATGTGCATAATGGGAAGCACTGAGAGCCTAGAGTCATTTATTGGACAATTTATGACTACACAAGATAAGATCAGGCAACATATCGACCACATGCACGCCGAACTATCTGCAATCTCAATTAGACACGACATTGAATCAACAGCAGGTGTCAGAACATTCTTGAAAAACATTAGAGAGGAATAGGAAATAAGAATTAGAGCACAAAAACCAAAAACTTTGAATTAAGCATTTAATATGCAAACAAAGCAACGACGAATCAACCCATGAGGAAAGAATTCAAGCCAAGATTTGAAAATAAAAACACATCTCAGGGAACATTAAAATCAAGTTTTAAATGAAATCACTGTCTAAATACTGGACATTTAGAGATGGACTGTAGAGGAGAATTACGAGGATTACCACCAAGGCAAAGAAATTGTCAAATACAAGCCTCAAACAGCCGTGCCCCAGACCGATCGCAGCTGAACGACGAGACACGACACGGCGATTGTGGTTTTAAAATTCAATCAGATAAAACCATGTGAATGTGCCATAGATACATGTAGTAACATATCCAATAAGATTTGAGTACGCAGTAAAATTGACTACTTTTGAAACAGAATCAACATTCCAGGTAATAAAAGAAGATAATGCATTTAAAGAATCTATATTATTAGGAATAAATTTCTTATATGATCAAAAATTCTCGATCGATCTCGACAATGGTACCATGAAAATAGTTCCGTAATTATTACATCCTCAACCCTCAAAAGGATCAAAAGGTATGATCTGTATTGTGAATTTTAAGGAAGGTTTTTCAGTAATTACCAGATTAGAAAAAGATGGTACGCCTATTTTACCGGAAAACACAGCTACAATCGATAACTTTTACGAAGCCGAAGAAACAAGGTGGAATGACGCTGTAAAACACAATAAAGATAACTATTGCAATATAATGAAACGAACAGAAGAAAGAATAAACTAGTTATTAGAAAAAACAAGATTACAACATATAAATGAAGGGAGGCAGGAAACAGAAGCATTATTAAAAGAATATCATGATATTTTCCCTTTAAAGGATGACCCAGCACCAGTTACAAAATTAGCAACTGATGAAATAAGAACAACAGATGAAAGTTCAGTAAATACAAAAAATTATAAATATCCCTCAACTAAACAAGAAGAAATGATTTGACAAGTTAAAGAACTTTTGGCGAAAGGAATTGTAAGAGAAAACATTTCTCCTTATAATTCGCCTATTCTTTTAGTTCCAAAGAAAATGGACGCAAGCGGTCAGGAAAAATGGAGACTTGTAGTGGATTACAGAATATTAAACGAAAAAACGATATTAGACAAATATCCGTTAACTAACATTGACGAAATCATCGAGCAACTCGGCAATGCTAAGTTTTTCTCTTGTCTAGATTTAGCAGCAGGAATTCACTAAATACCTATTCATAAAAATAGTATAGAAAAAACTGCATTCAGTACAAGAGATGGGCATTGCGAATTCACAACAGTGCAATTCGGGTTGAAAAATGCCCCTCCTATTTTTCAACGAATGATAAATAACGGATTGATAAGACTAATCGGTAAAGGAACGTTCGCATACACCGACGATATCATAATTTATGGAAAAACTCTAAAAGAACACAACGAAAACTTATGAAATCTATTCGAAAGATTAAGACAGGTTGGACTAAAACTAAATCTAGACCAATGTGAATTTCTGATACCAGAAAATTCATATTTAGGCCATATAATTACAACACAAGGAATAAAACCAAAACCAGAAAGAATTGAAAAATTGAAAAATTATCCAAGACCAAAGAATCCGAAGGAAATAAAACAATTTTTATGACTGATAGGATATTATAGAAAATGTATTAAGAATTTCTCAAAAACAGCAAAACCCTTAACGCAGTTATTAAAGAAAGAAAAGATTTTATCTGGATACAGAAAAAATTGACTCCTTTGAATCTATGAAGAAAGCTCTAACTACCTCTCCAGTGTTAAAATATCTAAACTGGAACGAAGAATTTATTCTTACAACAGGTGCATCAAATGAGGGAATAGGTGCAGTATTATCTCAAGGAAAGATTGGTTTAGATAGACCTATTGCATTTGCGTCAAGAATCCCGAATGAAGCTGAGGAAAATTATACTACGACTGAGGAAGAATTACTTGCCATAGTGTGGGCAGTAAAACACTTCGGATATTTTCTCTATGGTAGAAAGTTTAAAACAGTGACTGACCACAAACCTTTAGTTTGGTTATTTAATGCTAAAGATCCTACAAGTCGTTTATTAAGATGGAGAATCAAACCTAGAGAATATGACTACGAAGTCATTTATAAAAAAGGTACAATGAACACAAATGCCGATGCTTTATCAAGAAAACCACTAGTCAAGGAAATGAATACATTGTCGTCATTTAAGATTATCTAACGAGATACATCTTACTAGAGGCTATCAGGACAAAGGAATCTACAAATGAAATAAAAGCTATATGGAACGGATGGTTAAAACAAAATGGAAAGCCTAAAGAAATATTAACAGGCAATGGAACTGAATTTAATTTAGAAGAATTTAAACAATTAAAAAAGGATTTAAGAATCAAGCATACTTTTACAACTGTATATCAACCACAAAGTAATGGAAAAAACGAAAGATCACACAAGAAAATCGTGGAATATATCTCAATGCATACACAAGATTCAGAAGATTGGGATAAAACTTTAGACAAAGAAACAATAACCTATAACATGACTTTCAATCGGATAATTGGATACACCCCTTAGGAATTACACTTCGGACGGAAAGCAAGAGAAATATACGAAGAAGAAGAAAAACAATATGATGAAAAACTAGAAAGACAGAAATGATTAAATTAAAACAAATGAGAAGAAGCTCGTAGAAAAATAAAAGCAGCTCAAGAGGTACAATCAAAACCCCTAAGAGAAAAATATTTTAAACCAGGCGATAAAGTATTACATAAAAATCATAAGTATACTAAAGGGAGTAAAAAATGGTTATGACCTTATGTAATCAAAGAAGTAGGACGAAATCACTGTACTTTATTAAATAATAGTAAAACACATAAAGGCGATTTATAAATCTTCATTACAGACGAAGATCCTATTGATAACATGGACAATTCTCATGATGACAATGATGAACCAAAATCAAGCACAAGTCACGGTAACAGAAATTAAAGGAAACTTATAAAGAGAAGAATTAGGGAAGGCAATTGTATATGATAATGAATGGACAATTAGTAAATATATTAAAAACAAAAGCAATGATGCTATACAATATTATGGGTAAACAACGTTTTAAGAGAGGATTATTAAATATCATAGAAGACGCATCTAAAATGCTTTTCGGAACTCTTTCGCAGAATGATTTAGAAGGGATAAATAAAGAATTATATCATCTTTATGATAATAATGATAAAATATCCAGCGTTTTAAAAAATCACACAAAAATACTGAAGTTAATATTTGATAACTCATCTCAATATATTAATGGGGTAAATTCAAGACTTGATGTCGAGAAGTTGGCAATAAAAAACTTATCAAAAGTAAGCGACGAACATAGAAGGAATATAATGCTCCAGGATAAAATAACTCTGATTAGAACTTTTATTATGGAGCTTATTAAAGATATCAATACAGCATTAAATTCGATAAATCTAGGAAAGCATGGAGTTATAGAATCAACTTTAGTAACACCAAAAATAATTAAAGAAACTAGTATGGTAGTTGAAAAGGAACATAACAGCCGACACCATTACGAAGAATCCAAAACAAATTATCAGCGAATAATCGATTCTAGTGAAATCAACATATTTACCAAACAAGATACATTAGTATATATATTGAAGGTACCATAGGTGCAATATCAAAAGGAAAATTAATATCCTTAAATTATTCAAACGTTACAAATTTTTTATACCAGAGGAATTTGAAATTACACGTTTTTAAAAGAATGATTATTTAATTGCTAATATGCTTCTAATTTAAAATAAAATGGTCGAATAATGAAGTATTTCCTTGAAAAATAGTTATGCAAGTTCAAACTCTTCTTTATATTTTGATATTTCCGATTTCTTAAAAGTATCAAACCCCATAATAATAAATTAGGAAGAGCGAGAAAAATCATAAACATAAGTACAGTGGAAGTAAAAAAAATAATTTAAGAAAAGGCATAATGAGCCACTCCGACCAAATGGTAGGCAATTAGTAATATACAAGTAGACAAAATAATTTAAGAAACGGCATAAAGAGCCACCGCGACCAACATGGAAGGAGGATTAGGGATATAGAAATAATAATAAAACAAAAAAACAAAAATATAAAGAAATAAATGAAAGAAAATATATTTTTTTAAAATACCACTTAGAAAAATAAAGATAAACGATAAGAATATGAATTAAAATTAAAGAAAAAGAAGAAAGAGAAATATAGAAAAGCAACACAAAATGCGTCCAGGTACAGTGAAAAACAAAACAAAAAATGTATATAGGTAATGAAATATAAAATGTAAGGTACTTATAAGAATCGAAACGAAAAGAAAAATTAAGAAAATTTGTGTAGAAAAGAAGTATATTCAGAAATAGAATAAGAGGAAAGCATCCAAAAGCGAGATTACTAACGAGCAAAGATACAGAAAAATACAACAAGAAAGCACATCGACGATGCAAAAGAAATTTAAAACCATCAGTATCAGTTTGACTTTCGATTCAACAAGACTGCGAAAGAATCAAAAATTAAAAATTATAATACAGTGAAGATTTGGAAAAATCAAAGAAGGGTAAAAGAAAGAGGAAAATGGAATTTAAAAAAAGGTAAGTACAAATAAAACGCACCTTAAAAAAAAAACCAATGCATTCAAAACTCTTTTGCATCCGTTCGTTTAGTTGCAAAACTGAGTAACTGTCTTTTTGTCATTCAGAAGCAAACATCTCCTTCGCCTTTTATTAAACGAACAAATTTTCAAAACTTGAAATATTTCTTCGTTTAGGGTGCATTGAAACGGTTCAGTATATAGAATTTATCTATATTCATAAATATTATTTAAAAGCTGGAGAAGCATAAAATAGGTACACTACTGTGCGATGCGAAGGGGTTGCATGGATTGTATGAATCGCCACTTCCAGTGCTCGGAAGTCCCCGCGAGCTGCCGGAGTGTGTTCTTAAAGGATGTGGCCAGAAGCCAAGTGCTTTTCCCTCCTTTTCAACGCACCTAAGCTGTGGGAAAATCAGGACGGCTGACCATTTTCCTTCGACAAGGCGCACTCGTCAGGCACTCGAGTGGCGATTTCGAAGTCGGGTTTTTGAACTGGTCAAAACCCGTCAAAATACGGGAGTTTGTTCGGTGGCACAGCAGGGTGCTTCGAGGCGGAGAGAGTCACCTCTTCAGGAACGATGGTCCATGCATCGCTCTCGGCAACCGGAGAATCATTGATTTCTCAACCCGATTCATTTCGGGAAATTAATCAATGAGGGCCCAACTTAATTGAACGAAGCCTGGATTGACCATCCTGATACAAACTGGGGAATCTCGTATCAAGGGATTAGTAAACTCCACTAAATGATATCAGACCTTCTCTACTAATAAAACGAGCATTAAAACGTTGTATTTTGTGAGCTAAAAACTTAAGGATGCGTGATCTGTCCATTCTCTAACCCTTGAAGAGCGCATGTTAAGTCGTAAGAAACAAAAGTTTAGGAAAAAAGGACGAAGTCTCGCTTGGAAAGGATTGTACCACAATTTGCACGAAACCAAGTCCTTTTTGTTAATTTAAAATAAAGTTGTTTCATGATCCTTCCTGAAAAAGGGAGGGGTTGCACAGTCACATAGGGAATGCGAAATATTTGCCATAGAGTCAACTAAAAAATCTGTGAATAATGAGATGCCTAATGGACTGAAATCCACAATTAAGTCAGAGATTACCGCCATTCTGTTCTCGCTTCTGGGATCCCGTATATAATCTTAGTCAAAAGTAATTTGAACGCACGTACGTTGGGATTGATCAGCGAAATGAACTCGCGATGTATTGACGCTAGAATCGACTCTGGATTGAGGGACTACTATATCTCTAGGGAATTTTTGGTTAATAATTATTTCCAGATCAAGGGGTGAAGATTAGTAAGAAAGCGAAGTTGAATTCAATGTAAATTGGGAAACACAAGTCGTGAAAAGGTTTTTTTAAGATTCATTAATAATAAAGCTTTACGTTTAAAGTTTATCGTTCTTCCAGAAGTGGTACCGACGTGTATACTTGGCATCAGTTTCCTGACAAGGACACAGTAAATTGTCGACCTAACCAAATCCTCTTAAATTCTTATAAAGAGGCAAAGAGTCGATTCATCCCTATTCCGAAATTAAATTTATTAAGGATAACATTTGAGGTCCCAAAGTCCAGGCTTCAAAATAATTTAAAATAACCATTCAAATCTACATACAATTTTAAAATGTTACAACCTTGATATGATCAAAAATGGAGTTATATATATATATATATATATATCGGCCGTACCCACTCCTGACCCATGCCGTATCTAGGACCTGATATCTTTACTAATATTTTCAGAACCTACTTGCCTTTCCTAAATCATTATTATATCCTTCCTCTCTTCCACTTGTTTCTTCTCCTCTGTACTTTTCTCATTCTTCTACATAAATTTTAAAAGTTTCTTTAACTTGATTAATGTTAATTCAAGATTCAACATGAGAAACGTGGTTACAACTATTTAAGAAGCAGCGTACCTGATACTACTATCGGCGAGAAAATGATAGGCATCTGCCTTTGAAGCTATACAGGTCAGCCAAAAAAAATCGTAGTGCAATAAAAAAACAGTCATGTGAAAGCTAAAAGTGTTCTACGTAAATGAGGTTAAGGACGTTTATGTAGGAAAGGTTTTGTACTTTGCAGACTGAAA